>ML808928.1:149123-183043 GCA_009831015.1 Picea engelmannii | reverse complement strand
TCTCCGAAGCGGGCGTGTGGCCAAGGTATGATTTTTAATTGGTAAGGTAAAAAGCGTTTTATATCCGGCAAGTCATTGTTATTAGTGATAGTATCATGAGATTGTTTGGCATTATATTTTGAAATCTCGTTCCGCAATGATATGTAGAGTTGTTATATTTTGATCACGTGTCACCTTAGTGCATTAGGTGATGTTGTTAATATCTTATTTTTAAAAAAATGAAAAGAAAAAGTAAAATTTTCCTATTGTACTTCGCTATTCGTAGACGTAACGAAGGGGTCGTTACATAGAGGCAGGGGTGGTTGCATGACTCAAATGTATGAAACCTAGCTGGGACACAGATATGTGATTATGTCACTCCAACAAAGCACTTATTAGTTAGCATTTATCAACATTTAACCCTTATTCACATCGCACATCCAAACCCTAATTACATAACAACATAGTATTCAACCATATCTAACACATCTAAGCACTTATCATATGGAAAGAGATCAGATCTAACATTCATTCACATCACTAAGCAATTAACTATCATACTAGATTCATCTAAAAATTCATTACTGCACTAAGCTTAAATCATATGAACAATATACTAACCATAATGAACAAAGAAACCATAACACAGGATATATGTGGTTCACCCCAGTGTGGGGCTACGCCCACCAACTCTTCTCTTCTTTATTATCTTATGTAAATCTTATACAAGCACAAAACCTAGAAACCCCACTCTGCATAGGATAGGATATTTGCGTGCACCTCGCCAGATCCTCCTTCCTTGGGCTAGGCTTAAGCATAAATCCTTCTTACAATCACTTACACTTAACTCTACAAGTCTTAACACATAGTATGTACAAATCCTCTAGCTCCACACTAAGTCGATTCTATCATGTCTACACTATCACACACCCCCTTATTACATTGCCTAGATATCTATTTATACATTAAAAAATGGGCCTAAACATGGGTAAACCCATGGGCATACATCCCATACCCATTACATAAACCCTAATCCCAAAAATTCCCTAAAAGGGGTCGAGATCCTCCGATCTCTACTTCGACTTGTGCTCTGTCGTCGACCAGCCTGTCGAAGTCCCAAAAGTGGTCAAACATGACCAAGGTTCTCCAAAAATTGGTCGAGGGCCAAAAATCCTCTTCACCAAGCTCCAACTGTGCTTCCACGTATCTTTCTCCTCTCACACTTATCTCTATGGAATTGCCATAGGCTTATAATGGATGAAAAAGGCAAGAATGAACAATTCTAGCACAAAACTCACAAGGTGGCTGCAAATTCTTGGGGCAAGGAGGGGATGTGAAATGGGAAGAGTTTTATTGTTCTTATTCTTCTTCTTGGAATGAGACCCCAACACCTCCTTTTATATGACAAAATTATAGTTATTAGATTGGGTGGCGGGCTATAGGCGATGGGACAGTTGGAAAACTACCCAATAGCTCGTAATCTCAACAAATTCCTTGCAACTTTTTTTTTTGCAACATTTGTGGGTATACGTGGGCTGTAATGGTGCATCTAGCGTATGTACATGAGTTGTAGTGGTGCATCAAGCATGTGTACGCGGGTAGTAGTGGTGCAGGGCACGCACATCTTCAAAAATATGTTTTTTAAGAAGAGTTGCTCAGTGATGGCTTGGAAAAAATAACAAGTAAGAGGGCCTGATGTTAGGTATGCATGTATGGTGAAATTTAAGGTTATAACACTATGATGTGCCAACCTGAATATCAATAAATTATACCCACCATACTCTAAGATTCAATAAATTATATATTGTTTAAGACATTTTTCTTTTAAATTAATAATTTAAATGACATTGCAATTTTCATATATAACTAAATTTGTTTTCAACATGAAATGACACCTATGAACTCCCACCCTCTTCAAACTCTCCCAGTGAGAATTGGGACAAGCCTGCCCAAGTAGTAGGAGATGGAATAGGGATCTATGAACAACACAACTAAGAACTAAATCTACTACTCAATGTGTTCACATTTATACAAAAATATAAATTTCATGTTGTTGATTATTCAAAAGATTGGAGATTGGAAAACTAAAGTTCTCATATGTGGATATTAGAAAACACATACCTAATTCAACCCATCCAAATTTAAACTCGTAGAATCAAGTCCCCTATTTATTGGAGATTCATTTAACATATGACCATTCTGCAACTAATGACAATAACAACTCAATTATTTCTATAGATACAATGATATATCTATAGATCTATAACTACAAGTAAACTATCCTCAAATGCATAAAAAATTTACTAACTATAACACATACCAATCCGATGTTCGCTTCATCATTTTGAATTAACACCTTCCAACCATTACAGAAACATTTTTCATACTCCTTAAGATATTCAACTGACATGGTATATATCTCCTCATCTATTTTGTAAACAAAATTGGCTCGAGAATTGGCTTCCACTCTCTAACGGTTCAAACCAACATCAACACCATAAAAAAATGATTCTGAATTTTCCTTGATTGCATTCCTAACCTCCTTGCCAACATTTGATATAGCTCGCAACTTTGAATGTGAGGTAAATGTTCTTGTTAGATGAGATACTAAAGGTCGTGGAGACATCTGCAATGTTGCATTTCGATATGCCCCTTTCTGATCATATGTCGGTCATTTACCAGCCCCATAATAATTGGACGATAGGCTAGTATAATCAAGGTGCATTTCCATGAGAAAATATGCATAAAAGTGTCTAGCAAAGTAATGTGGAACCTCATCATTCCATGATAACTTCCCATATGCTTCCAAAAATCCATTATAAATATTTCATGATATGTTGGGGTGCTTAAAATATTGCACCTTTAACATCTTTCTCTTTGGCCCCTCTTTGAAATTGAACATAGAAATTGCATATTCTTTTGAAAATCTACTTTTTACTACGTCCCATTTATCAGGGCCCATCACCTCCAACTTTCATCTCCTCATCAAATCGATAAAACTATTAGTCGTTGGCCCCATCTTTTGATATGCATCCATAAAGTTCTGCAATGAATTCAAAACAATCTCCAAGATTTTCTTACTCTCTCAAGGGAGATCCAATCTCCTCAAATCATTTTCCAGCCTGCTTTTAACACCTGAGCATTTTTCAAGGTTCATTGCTTCAGTAAACCCTTCCCAAGGAAGCTCATCATCAACATATGAGGGATAGGTTGATGTAGGTGTGTAATCTTTTGTTTCTGGATAGCGCCCCCTAAATCCACCTCCACTCTCTTCACCAATATTGGAATTTTCACGATACCCACACTCGCTTTCATTATCTTCCCTTGCATTAAAATCATCCTCTACACATACACATTTGAAAGTAATTACAACATTTAACAAAAACATAATTTAACATAAAAAAATATATAAACACACACACACACACATATATATATATATATATAAACATAAATACACAAAAATACAAAAAAAAAAAATAAAAAATTACCAAACATTTTTTCTTCTCGTGATGTATTCCCTACATTATCTGGTGTTGAAGTATTAATGTGCAACTTATCTAAGAAATCTGCATCCATAGCACTATTTTGAGCACATTCTCAAGATGATCTATTCACATATTCATTTGATAATGTCCTCCTCTGACTAGAGTGTCGTTGGTCTCTTTGAGCCTTAGTCAAAGAAGGGGTTCCTCTTCTTCCTTCATTGGATAGCCTAGAGCGTCTGTGAGGAATGTTTGGAGACTCTTGTCTCGACATCTTGCCTTGATATCTATTCTTTGAAAATTTATGAATATGAAAGTTCATAAGTTATAGAAACATAAAATGAAAATATTAAATTTATAAGACAACTTAAAGACATTTAAGAATTTATAACAACATCAAAGCATCAAAGACATATATTGAAAACTAAAAAAACTATATTTTTTACTACGATGCTATATATAATGAACATGAAAATATTTAAATATAAAAACATTGTAACATGTAGAAGATAATCTATATCTCTATAAATTGTACAAGGTAATTTTTAAGATAATCTATGTGTAAGATGTTAAAATTTAAGGGCAAAAAATATAGCTAGCTAAAAAGGAAATATTTATTTTAATTTCTAAACATTAGCTACTTGTATGTTACAATTAATAAGACATTAAAACTTCTGATCCATAATCTAGTAGCCTAAAAAAAATCACTGACAAAATATTTACTTAAAACTGAAACAAGAAACAATACTACCTGATATGTTGTTTCTATCCTCTTAGATATATGCTTAGAAAAATCATCAAGGGATCATTGATCAAACCCTCAGGGCAGATCTCATCATGACACTTGGAACAAATTTTCAAGAAGAACTTTTAGGTTAAAATATTAGAAGACTAACGAACAACATACACAGGTGGCACCAACAATAGAAGAGGACAACAACAACATACACAGGGTGGCATTAGTAAGGAGATGAGGAGGGTAACACCAACAAAAAAATGAGGAGGGAAACACCACCAAGGAGAACCATAATACCCAAACAACAACCGAGAAGAGATATGCAACAAGATGGAAAAGACCCTTAGGGGTCAACGACAACAAGAGGTTGGAGAGGTAAGCCCACAATGGCTTAATACACCAAGAAAAACTATCCTAGAGGGGTCGCAACCACTCAATTAAATAATTAAATAATTTAAACAAATAATATTTTATAACATAAAATATTAATTGTTAAATCATAAAAAACAACAAGAAAAAAAAAAGTCAAGGAGAGGGGATCCAAAGTCAATGCAGCTAAGTTTCTTTAGGAAGAAGCAAAGAACAAAACCAAAAACCCACACAACAATTAAGGGGGTTGTAACTCAAGCAAGGGTGGTTTCAATACAAATTCAACAATGAAATTCTTCCAAATTCAAGGTGGCTAACTTTCTTTAAGAAGAAGCAAAGAAAAAAACCAAAAAGGCACACAACAATTAAGGGGGGCGTAAATCAAGCAAGGGTGGTTTCAAGACAAAGTCAACAATTAAGTTCTTGTTTAATGACATAATGTCCACATGATTCTCATGATATCTACTTATAATATTTTATCATCCCATCACATGAGGAAGACCAATGATGTGAACATGCCCTTCTTAACTACTCCTAGGTCTCATGGACCATCTCGGGAGAGAAGAGGGTCACACATTATCTTGGCTTTATACTTAACCAAGAAACAAAATAAACAAAAACCCAAAAAACCACACAACAATTAACTATTTGAGTGGTTTCTAGATTTTTCACAGACAAATACATAGAAAAATGAAAGTAAGAGAATCATTTTGAAGTCATTCAAGTAATTAATACACGATCTTGCACGTATTCGGGCCTGTCACTATACATGGACATGGCCGAATTCGACCCTGTCAACCTCCTAAACCCAAACTATAAATAACTAAAAAATTATTTAACTGGGAAAGGGAAATATTTACCTGAACCAACGACAACGAAATCGAGTGTGCCTCTGTACATGGACAAGGCTGAATTCGAATATGTCCCTATAGAGGGGCAGACCTGAATTCGGCCCCACCATGTACATGGAAAGGCATAAATTCTGCCATGTCCATGTACAGGGACATGCCCGAACTTGGGTCTGTCCCTGTACATGGAAAGGGTCGAATTCGACCCTGCCAACCTCCTAAAAGACGAACTGTAAAACTACTATAAAATTATACATCAAAATAAAAGAAAACAAGTGCAAGTGTTGCATGGCACTAGACCCTATTAAGAAAATTTAAAGCTATGCAAGAATTATGTAAGATAAAAATAGTTGAGACTGCATATCCTTGTTGTGTAAGTTCATTGTTATTGATAAAACCAAAACCATTTTGAATCAAAGTTGAAATTCAGGAAAAATTTAAAATATAAATATAGATTATTATGAAATTATAAATTGGGGTTCAATATTAAAATCGGGCTTGTCCCTGTACATGGATAGGGCCAAATTTAGGCTTGTCCCTGTACGAAGATAGGGTCGAATTCAACATTGTCCATGTACAGGGACAAGCCCAAATTAATCCTTGTCCATGTATAGGGACAAGCCCAAATTCAACCATGTCCATGTACAATATTAAATTGGGGTTGAATATTAAAATCGGGCATGTCCCTCTACATGGACAAGGTCTAATTCAGGCCTATCCCTGACAAGGCACCTCTGGTGTTTTCCATATGAGCATTGAATATTTAAATATGTGAATGAAATAAATGTTGTCATTTAGTTTCCTAAAATGATGATGACCATATAAGTTGACTAACAATACTGAATAGATAGGTGAAAAAAGTTTATAATACAGGAATGAATGTGATAAATATACTACTTTTTCAGCTTGATAATGGATTGGTGAGTTGTAATTTCCACATACATCTCTTTTAATGATGATCTGAATAAAACAATGGTTTATGGAGAGCAAGTTCCTTTGGAATCAATGAGGTATGCCTGGAAAATTGTCATAAACTCAAATCGTTTAGAAAGTGCACAGATATCCAGTCTAAAAGATTTGTATTGGAAGAGTTCATTATTATTCTTATTAGTAATTGTTCTTTTACGTTGCAAAGACTAAAGTAATTGTTTTGTCTTGTTTTGTCATTTTGTGTTGTAATTTTAACCTTTTTTTTACTTGATTTGTTGTAATTTTAATTTTGTCCCTATTGATTTGTCCTAATTTTAGTTTTTCTCCTCTACGATATCTTTTTTACTTAATTAATTTGTTAGGATTCCACTAGTCATCTTCATGATTTAAGGCAGGGTTTATAATGAATTATAAAAAATAATAAAAATAATAATAATGAAGTGTTTAAGCCTTTATGATAAAAGTAGAAATTAAATATATATAAATTTAAGGTAAAAGTGGAAAATAAATATATGGACAGGGCTGAATTCGGCCCTATACCTATACATGGAAAATGTTGAATTTGGGCATGTACCTATACAGGGACATGGCCGAATTTGGTCATGTCCATGTAAAAGGACATGGCTTAAATTAGTCGTTTCCATGTAAAGGGACAGGCCTGAATTCATTAAAGTATTGATGAAATATTAAAACATGAAATGAAATAGTCTAACAATATTTGTTTATCGACTTGTCTAATGTTTGGTGATAGTTGATCCAAGGTGGTAGTAGACTCAGACATATCATATCCATGGTAGTTGGTGAATACTATGTTTAAAATAAAAAGAAACATCAATCCTACTCAACTTAAAGAACCATATTTTAACATGTAGAATCAAATCACTAGAATCTTCTTTTTTGCAAAAATAAAATATTTAATATTAAAACATAAAATGAAATAGTCTAACAATATTTGTTTATTGACTTGTCTAATGTTGGTTGATAGTTGATCCAAGGTGGTAGTAGACTCAAGCATATCATATCCATGGTAGTTGGTGAATACTATGTTTAAAATAAAAAGAAACATCAATCCTAATCAACTTGAAGAATCTTATTTTAATATGTAGAATCAAATCATTGGAATCTTCTTTTTTGCAAAAATAAAATAAAACAGTTTAATATGAGGGTTTTTTTCATTCTTCTTAGTTACAATAGTGATGTATAAATTAAAGGTAAAATTGGAAATTAAATACATGGACAGTGTTGAATTCGGGCCTGTCCCTGTACATGGACAGGGCCAAATTCAGGCTTGTCCTTGTACATGGACAAGGAAAAATTTGAGCATGTCCCTGTACAGGGAAAATATTGAATTTGGCCCTGTCCATGTACAGGGACAAACCCGAATTCATTAAAGTATTGATGAAATAGTAAAACATAAAATGAAATAGTCTAACAATATTTGTTTATCGAGTTGTCTAATGTTGGTGCTAGTTGATCCATGGTTGTAGTAGACTCAAACATATCATATCCATGGTAGTTGGTGGATCCTATGTTTAAAATAAAAATAAACATCAATCCTAATCAACTTAAAGAATCCTATTTTAATATGTAGGATCAAATCACTGGAATTTTCATTTTTGCAAAAATAAAATAAATTAGTTTAATATGAGGGTTTTTTTCATTCTTCTTAACAATATTGATGTACAAATTTAAGGTATAAGGGGAAATTAAATATATGGACAGGGGAAAATTCAGCCTTGTCCCTATATAGGAACAAGCCTGAATTCGGGCCTGTCCCTGTACATGGACATGGCACAATTGGGGCTTCCCTAAGGTAAAGATAAGTCCAAGGTTAAAAGGTTGATTAAAGTGTTCATGGACTCAAGTTAAGTTTTATTTGAAATATGTCTTATGTGTGTCCAATGAGGTATCTTTCAGATTATAAATGAGGCACAAGTCTAATGTAGGATAGGTATGATTGATATGTTGATACTGAGAGGGGGGTGAATCGGTATCATGTACAATTTAAAAACTTTTTCAACTTATACTTAAACCATTCAATTATATCCAATGAGAAATGAACAATAGTATGAGAGTTACACCAATACACCACAATACACCATGCACAATATATGAGAAATAATCAATAGTTATTGTTCAAGGGAAGTAATGACTTCCAAAGGTAGCTACAACTTCCAAATATAAAGGGAGGGATAAACCTACAAAATGAAGATACAATCATCCAATATTAAGAGAGGGTTGACCTCTCCATCCTTTCCCCTTCCTTCCACCCAATAATATATGAGAGATAATAAACCGTTACATTAAATTATCACCATCAACCAACCATCACATAGAACCTGATAATGCTTCCTGAGACTTCTTCAAATTCTTCAATTCTTGGAATACTTTGATCCTGTAGATAATATTACTCAATGTATTCTATGAAACTCCTGCAATTTTCACTCCTTGAATCCTCCCAGAAAAGGAGTTATAGAGAAAATGGTAGACCTTATTCAATTCTGGTTTATTCAGGAGAGCGAACTTGTACATCATGCCCTGCGCTCAATTTTTAAAATCATATTCTAAAATGTTTACACAGGAAAATATAAATCCTAACCTTGTACAATATCTACTGCAAACAAATATTCAAAAAATAACAGAAAAGATACAATGGAAAATACAAACATTACACAAAGATTTTTTCCCTGGAACCGAAACCGAGAAAACCAACATATTCTATATTCATTCATGGTGTTACATTGTTTACAATACAATATACATATAGGAGCCAACGACATATAAAACCCTAACCCAATGACCTGGATTAGTCCAAAAAACCCTAATTCCTTATCTAGAAATAGAAAACCGTCGGCAAAAAACATGTGCCGAAAAACCACCTAAATACATGAAACGTTTCTCGAGGCCAAAAAAACACCTAAATAGTACTCATGCAAAGAATATAAGACATACCCAACAAAAACTACATCCCGTACTCTTTCAATTGAAATTAGTCTGACTTCATTTGGATTCTCTATGAAGACATTATGATTATTTTTCCCTGAACACTTGTTTATGGCTAGCTTCAGGACTAGTCAAAAACCCTATCTTCCATAGAGTGTATCTACAACATTATAGAGAATAAAGAGCTGAAATTTTTACCACATGTACCTAGATATGTCTTCGCAATACCATACCAATTTCACCTATGAATCATTCTATAAAAAAAATTGTAGCTAAAATGGTAATATGACCTATAAATAAGATACCTTAGAACACATCACCAAAAGACTTCATCCTCCCTTGAAATCCGGCCTTCTTTACTTCATATTTCCTCTGAAATTTGAGTTATATCTCCTTTTTCATTAAAAAACTTTTGTGTGTTAAAAAATGAATGTTTAATGAAATGTATTTATACCCTTTATGTCACTTCCTTTTAACATTAGGGCCGACCTGACACTTTCTTATTTTGTAATTCTTTTCTTTAATTATCTTCAGGGTCGACCTATACTTCCTTCTTCAATTCACTTTGTCATATTCAAAAATTCATTTCTCCTCAACCACGAGGATCCACGTGACGTTCCACCTACCAATGAAAACAACATGATCTATAATATTCATCCATGGGTGTTGTATTTGCATGTGCATTGTCTTTCATGTCCAAATACCTTCATCAATATTGCGGTCCAAAATAAATGACTAGGGTTGAAATCAATGACAACAACCAATATTCCAACAATCTCCCCCTTTTTCATTTATGGCAACACTCATGCTCCCCCTGTCATAATGATCCCAATTTATCTCCCCCTTTGACATCAATGGAAAAGGGTTGGGTTTCTCCCTCTAAGTTCAATGGCATAAGGTGACCTTCTTCTTTGGGGATTCTCCCCCTAAACATGTGGCACTCAATAATACTTCATCCTTATTTTTGGTATTTGGGAATTTTTCTTCCTTTGAATCCTTTTGTGTGGCTTCTGTATTCTCTCTCTTCTTCATGTCTAGGATGTATATGTTGTTTGGTCTTCTTGTTGCAGTTGCAACCAATCTTCCTGAGTTATTTTCTCTGATTTTACATTTTCGAGAGTCAAACATAAGAGTGTATCTTTGATCACATACTTTGTTGACACTGAGGAGATTATGCTTCATATCTTAAACCAATAGGACTTTTCCTACTTTTACATTTTCACTTCTAATATTTATAGTTCCTTTTCCAATTATTTTGATAGATGATTCATCTCCAAATGCAACATTTCCACCCTTTTTCTTCAAACTGACAAATTTTCATTGATCTCCGGTCATATGAGATGAGCATCCACTATATATGAACCATTCATCTTCTTCATTGCTATATTTAGTGATCAATGCTATTCGATAGTTTTCATTGTGTGGAATTTCTTTCCTTTTCCATGTTGTAGTTGGTATAGGGACATTTGGCATACAATTATCTTCCTTCATCTCTCTGCAATCCCATGCTTTGTGACCAAGATTATTGCACTTGTAACATACAACATTTTGATCCATTAATGGGTCAAATGGATTATAAATTTTTTTGACAGGTCTATGATCATTTCCATATCTATTATTTTCACCATCCATGTGGCTTGCATAGTTATTCCTTTCATTGATTCTACAATTGATTGCCTTGTGTCCAAAATTTCCACAAGTATAACAATGTCCAAGAAATAAGTTTTAATACCTGGGAGTAAGTGATATTATTTGTGGTGTAGTCCATCTGATTTCATGATTTATTCTTCTGTAGTTTCCTTCATAATGGTTTCTTTCATACCTGATGGGAGAGGATCTTCTTTATGTCTCATTCCTTCTGAATTCTAGTCTTCTATCTTGTTTAATTTCTCTGGATTGTTGGTTTCATCCTTTTCATCTTCCTTCTCTTGTTTTGTTGTCTTCAAACTGTCATTGTATCCTAGTCTTCTCTTTTCGTTTGGAGATATTTAACTACTAAGGATCTCATCTAATTTTTCAGTGCCTTTTTCGAACTTCTTCAACTTTTCTATTGTCAATAGTAGCTCCCGTTTTGTGTGATCCAATTCTTCTTTCAATTTCTCATAATCTTCTAATTGTTCCTTCAAGATACCAATGGTCTTTTCAAGCCTATAATTCTCTTCTCCACAACTACTCAATACACCTTTTAGTATTATGTTTATGTTTCTAAGCTTGTTATTTTTAGTTTCAACATGATTCAACTTTTCAAGATTCTCATCTTCTTTTTCACTCTCTACGTTGTCTTTGTATCCCCAAAATGAATCAAGGTTGGTTTCTTCATGTGAATCTTTTTTAGAAATGATTTCTTCTTCTTTAGAAATCTTGTGATCATCATCCTGGGTTTCTTGGGTTATGAAGAGGACTTCTCATCCATCATTATCTTCTTCATCACTCTCATCTCAGGAGATGCCATCATCTTTGGAGTAGAATATCTTTTTATTGCTGAGACTTCTCTTTTTATAGTAGCAGTTTTCAACAATATGTCCTATTCTACCACAGTTAAAGAATTTGATAGGAGACTTACCTTTGTATCTTCCAATTGCCTTCTGTAACCTTCTTACGGAATTTGCTATTTATTAATCAAGGTTGTTATCCTTGTATTTTGTTTTCTTTATGGATTTAAAGGCTGCTTCATTGTTTAGTTGGTCACTTTTTGTACCTGTTCTCATTTCATATGCTATAAGAGACCCATTTAATTCATCCATTGTCATTTTGGTCAAGTCCCTAGTTTCTTCAATAGAGGAGACCTTAGCATCATAATTCAAGAGAAGTGATCTCAACACTTTTTGTACAACCAAGAACTCATTGAGATCTTCACCTAATCCCCTGATAGCATTGAAAACTTCATCAAATCTAAGAAAATAAGTTGGAATATATTCCTTTTCATCCATCTTCAAATTTTCAAATTTTGTTCTATGTCGTTGAGGCTTGACCTACTTAAATTTTGGATCACCTTCATAGATACTCTTGATTTTTTCCCATACCTATTTAGCAGTGAAGCCACCCATCACTTTTCTAGCAATGGTTGGTGCCAATTCTCCTAGAATAACATGTATGGATTTTGAATTACAACTCATAATCTTCTTCTCATTTGGATCAGTTGGAGCAATATTTGGGATTACATAGCCATTTACAACTAAGTACCAAATGTCTACTACCAAATATGTTAGGTAAGTTTTCACTCTATCACTCTAGTATGCATAATTGCTTCCATCAAATCATTGAATCCCATTTGAAATGTGCTCATGGTCATCCATCTCTGCTCGGGATTTTCCTTCCATTGGTTAAAATGTTCTGAAGGCAACCTTATCTGATACCAATTGTTGATACTGAGAGGGGGGTGAATCAATATCAAGTAAAATTTAAAAAAATTTCAACTTATACTTAACCATTCAATTATATCCAATGATCAATGAACAATAGTATAAGAGTTACACCAATACACCACAATACACCATGCACAATATATGAGAAATAATCAATAGTTATTGTTCAAGGGAAGTAATGACTTCCAAAGGTAGCTAGAGCTTCCAAATATAAAGGGAGGGATAAACCTCCAAAATGAAGATACAATCATCCAATATCAAGAGAGGGTTGACCTATCCATCCTTGTCCCTTCATTCCACCCAAAACTATATGAGAGATAATAAAACTTTACATTAAATTATCACCATCAACCAACCATCACATAGAACATGATAATGCTTCCTGAGACTTCTTCAACTTCTGCAATTCTTGAATTCTTGGAATACTCTGATCCTATAGATAATATTACTCAATGTATTCTCTGAAACTCCTCCAAGTTTCACTCCTTGAATCCTCCCAGAAAAGGAGTTATAGAGAAAATGGTAGACCTTATTCAATTCTGGTTTATTCAGGAGAGCGAACTTGTACAACATGCCCCACGCTCAATTTTTAACATCATATTATGAAATGTTTACAAAAGAAACTACAACCCGTAATCTTTCCAATGAAATTGGTCTGACTTCATTTGGATTCTCTATCAATATGCTATGACTGTTTTACCTGGAACACCTGTTTATGACTAGCTTCAGGACTAGTAGAAAACCCTATCTTCCACAGAGTGTATCTCCAAACTTATAGCGAATAAAGAGATGAAATATTTGCCACATGTACCTATATATGTCTTCTCAATTCCATACCAATTTCACAGTATGAAACGTTCTAGAAAAATAGTTATAGTGAAAATGGTAAGATGACCTGTAAATAACATACCTTAGAACACATCACCAAAAGACTTCATCCTCCCTTGAAATCCGACCTTCTTTACTTCAGATTTCCTCTGAAATTCGACTTATATATCCGTTTTCATTAAAAAAATTGTGTGTGTTAAAAAATGAATGTTTAATGAGATGTATTTATACCCTTTATGTCACTTCCTTTTAACATTAGGGCCGACCTAACACTTTCTTATTTTGTAATTATTTTCTTTAATTATCTTCAGGGCCAACCTATACTTCCTTCTTCAATTCACTTTGTCATCTTCAAAAATTCATTTCTCCCCAGCCATGAGGATCCATGTGACGTGCCACCTACCACCAAAAACAACATGATGTACATTATCCATACATGGGTGTTGTATATGCATGTGCATTGTCCTTCATGTCGAGATGCCTTCATCAATCTTGTTGTCCAAAACCAATGACTAGGGTTGACATCAATGACAACAACCAATATTCCAAAATGATATACTTAGACTTGTATCATATCTGAATTTATGTGATGTTTGAAGTAAGTTACTTTCAGATTTTCAAAGAAAGAATGAAGTTTAAGAAAAAGTAAAGTATGGAATTCAAATTTAAATGCTCAAATACAATCTAAAATATAATTTTTTTGTATCAAATATGAGTGAAAAATGAAGAAATTTATAAAGGAATTCAATAAAATTTATTCTAGAATGCAATGTCTATGAAATGAGCTTAAAGTAAGATCTGGAAAAAAAATAAATTTAGACTCAAACATTATCTAGAAATGTAAATTTTTTACTTATATTCAGTGACATCAATTCATAAAATGTAAAAAAAAAATCGAAATCAATTTCCAAAGTAAAGAAAAACTAACTAAATGAGTCTACTTGGATTGGAAAATGACATTTTTTAGACTCAAAACAAATCTAGAAATGAAGTTTTCTACACTAAACTAATTTCTCAAAATTGCAGCGAGTTTAAAACAAAAATAAAAATGAATTCCAAAATGTTTAAAACTGAGTTTTTCCTACTTAAGATGCAATTTGAAATTCCTAGGCCAAAGCTCTATGCTAAAAAATATATTTCTAAAGTAAGTGAATGCTGAAAATGCACAAAATTACAAACAAAAATCTAAATTGTAATTTCCAGTATGCATTAAATTTAATTTAATCTAGTGTATGAACAAAATTGAGGGTCCTAGATCACTATGCTAAGTTGACCTGTCCCTATACATGGACATGGCCGAATTTGGCCATGTCCATGCATAGGGACATGCCCGAATTCTACCATAGAAATAAAATGTTAAAACAAATGAATTAATTCCTTAATCAATTTTCTTTAGGTCTAAAAGACCAAAGTTAGTCTCATTGGATGGTGATCATCATCTTTACCAACCATCTTAATATCATAATAAAATGTAAATATGGAAAATTTATAAAAAAAACACCACTTGACCCCATGGTTTAATCAAGAAACTGTATTTGAGAAATAGTGATAAGAGGCCTCTAACTCTTCATGTTAATTAGTTTGGGCTTGCATATTAATTACTTGATCATAGTCTTAGTCTCAATGAATCAAAATCCAATTAAAAAACTTAAATTATTTATTATAAAACATCTCACTCAATTCTCCTCTCTTCATGTTAATTAGTTTGTGCTTAGATATTAATTACTTGATCATAGTCTTACTTTCAATGAATCAAAATCCATTTTAAAAAACTTAAATTAATTATTATAAAACACCTCACTCAATTTTCCTCCAAATTTCTTTAAAAATACTATATATTCAAAATATGAAAAACATCACATATACAACATTTTCACACTTTCCATTTATCATGTTATATATTGGTTTTATTTAAATAATTTTTTAGTTAATTCTAATAATTTCGTCCATGTCCCTATACAGGGAGAGGCCCAAATTCGGGCCTGCTCACTTTCATTAACTTATTCTTAAATTTATTATTAAGAAGTAAGAAATAGAAGAAAAAATAGAATACAAACTTTAAACTTTACATGGGCTGAAATATTATTTATAAAATAATTAAAGAAATATTAAAATAATATAATTTGAATGTTAACATTAGTATTTGGAAAACATTTTAATGATTTAATAACAATACTTCTCAAGAATGAAAATATACCCCAAATCTACCTCTGTAAGGACCACCGATTTGCATACGCGTCACATGAAATCTTAAATTATATTAAACAAAACTAATCCAAAGGATATTATAAGTTTTCCCCTTTTAAAAAAAAATTATATTAAAAATACGAGAATACAATGGAATTTTGACCAACTTTTAAATTGTAAATAATAAAAGTTCAAAATGCAATGATATATATTTATATATACATATCAATGAACATGGTTCACAACTTGGATTCTTTTCCCATCACTCTCAGCGAATTGGTGTAGTGGAGAATCCCATGGAAGTAGGCATATGTCATGTCTCTATTTCTTTGAAATTTTTTGGTGCTCTCTATCCCAAGCATAGTTCACTAGAAAATTATTGTATGTATTATATGGTTTTTTTTCTCTTAGATTTGGTTGTCAAGCAATATATTATATATGATAATCATATTCATAAAATTTATCACGAGTGTGTGCATATCCAGAGTTTATGTCTCTATTGCTTTGAAAATAGAGGTGAGGCATGTGCCCATTGATTTTTATGTATATCACATGGATATAAATCCTATTAATGAAAATAATAAGCAGAGTAAATTGGTAGTTGTTGGACTATGAAAAGACTATAGTATCAGTATTTACTCTCTTCCTCATTTGTACTTCATTAGAAGCTTCCACTTTTCAGAGAAATTTCTATGTCAATCGATTTTTTTACTAAGATTTGAAGGGATTTCATACTTTCTATGTGGTATTGGGAATGGGCATTTATGTAAATTTACATAAATGGTATTGTTATTATATAAAAAAAATTATATAATAATTTATATAAATTGTTTTAATTTTTGATAACGAATGATAGGTTATTATTATAAACATATTATAATTGATTGAGAAATGTATATATGTTCATTTTCCTTACCTACTATGCAAATTTTTATTATATATCCATATATAGGGACATGCCTAAATTCGACCTTGTCAACCTCCTAAAAAACTGTAAAACAAACTAAAAATTATTTAAATGGGACATGGATATATTTACTTGGACCAGTGGCAACGAACGACAACAACGACCTCCAACACCAACCACTAGGACCAACCACTAGCAGCAACCGCCCGCAGCTACAACCGCCAACACCAATTTCCACCAGCACTAACCTATCAACCACCAATGTACATCTATAGTTTAAGAAAAATGTGAATGGAGCGATGTCTTGGTAATATATAAAAGGTTTTTTGGGCGAAAAAATATTTTCGACTGAAAGATTCTTTCGACTAAAACAACTTTCTGTCGAAAAGTTTTATCGAAAAAAAAAATCCATCCAGGTAATATGTGTTGCGCCTCTTTTGTCACCTTGGTGAGTAGAATAGAGGTGCTTTCAAGCTCAGTTGGGTCTGCTGAGTAGGACAGCTATAAAGAAAAGAGTTAGGGAAAGAAAATAAAAACTACAATTAAGAATTAAACTAAGAGATGCAATAAAAACTAAATTCATGAGCATAGGGACATAGAAACAAAAAGAACCATAAGACCCATGTCACCAATGTTTGAGGCTGATCTATTAGTGAAAACAAAGCACCAAGAAGAAAGGTGACTATGAGTCCCTTCTTCCTCCAAGGGAGGGCTCTTGGACCCCCACTAGCTAGCTCTTCTTACAACAAAGAAAAATGGAAAATGGTGATGAAAGAACTCTTTACAAATCCACTCAATGTGTGAGGTGGATTGTCCAATGCTATGGTGCCAATATGCTCTTGACAAGGATGGAATCCTCAAGATAATAGGGGCAGCATAACATTACTTTGAATTCCTTGAAAAAATGAAGTGCATTCATGGCTTTTTATAGCATTGCTTTGGGTTATTGTTTAACTGCTTTGTAGTGTGAAAAGAGGCCATTTAGGGCATTCCTAGGTCTTTGACCAGCCCACCAGTCGGATCCAATCTAGATTTGAGGGTCAAATCGGCTTGGGAGCTGAACCATAAGTGGGTGGGAGGCCGACCACTCTCATAAATGCGTCGTTTAGCAGGTGCACGGATTTTTGCGATAACAATCATGCATCGTGTGCCTGTGCACGATTTCTGCGTTTCTGTTACGCGCATGTGCACGCACGCCCAATGTCTGCATAGTGCTCTTCAATTTTTCACTACTTTGTATAGTTTTATTACCTTTTTTGAATGGTGTGGTATAAATTCAAGTCCATGAATGACTTCATCACTTTTTGACGATGCTGAGTTCTTGTAACCATGTGCGGACGAAATTTCAGTGATAACAGATGCTCCCTGATGGATGAGGTTAGGAGCACACGTATAGCCGAAATCCATCAATGTTTATTCTACTGAGAATGTTGTTGTAAGAGAGAGCAATAGTGTGATCGTCTAGAGCGATCCATTGGAGGGAAAAAGGAACCGATAGGACCTGACCTTCTATTAGGTGTGTAAAATATAAAACCATGTACAAATGAGGAAGCCACGCCCCATGCTCGTATCATGTAACTCTGAAAAAAGATGACTAAAGCGTTGGTGTAGACAACTGCAGTGCCCTCGGGGGCGGTTGTGATAAAGGCATAAGACAATTCTGCAAATGAACATACTCTGAATAGTAGGCAGTGATCGTGGTAATGAGTAGCAACGATTATGTGGGCAGTGATAGCCCAACCAAGTTCAGAGGTCTTCGGCAAATGAGAGAATTAACTGCAATAGTCACAAAGTAAGACCCACCATAACATGAGAAAGTGTTGGCGTCAAATGTCATGGGGGTCAATGACAGCAGGGAGCAATGGTGTTTCACCCTGTGCCATTTGAGATCTCTCATTGAGTGGAGAATGAGAATCAAGATACTGTCGCCCTTCTGGAAAACTATGCTGATGTCAACAAAAAAGGGACCGTGACTCCCAGAAGCAAATGGCTTCGTGAAATCTACTGAGGTGAGGAAGTGGCAGAGGTACATGGACAAAGTTGAGATGTGGGAAGACTCAATACTGCCCTTGGTTGGAGTATGTGTGATAGAAAAAGTGGCCGCAACCGTTCAACGAGGTCGAGTGTCAGGGGGACGACAAGATCAGGGATAAGTTGTGCCAGAGGCGGGAAAAGGTGAATAAATTCAGAGGGCAGAGGTAAGTGACCTGTGGGGTACTCTGAAGATACAGACGATGCCGACAAGGGTAGATGAGAAGTAGTGCTCCAACCAAGGGTGACATGGGTTGCGGTTGGCCAAAAAAAAAGGGAAGTAGGTTGCCAAAGGTGACGACAAAAAGGTAATGTAACGACTGAAAATAAAGGTGTTTGTACAATAAATAACGAATAATTGGGGAGAAATGTACAAATACAGAGACGGGTGCCCCAATGTGATATGGGTGGCCCATGTAGGGCATAATTTGTTCAGAAAACTGATGAAGGGTGGGGGCCCCATTGGTGAGTTTCTGTATGAGGTAGGTGAAATGAAGGTAGGTTTGCAGATGGGAAAACTGATTGTGGATGAAATGGAGGGTTCATGATATTGCGAAGGTGTAGTCAAAAAATAGAATCGTGAAGAGATATTCTGGGAGTCCATGTGGGAAAGCTATCAAAATGAGGAGAAGGAGTATGTGGTTGATTCTCGACATGATGAAAGACTATTGGGATTCCCATCCCTAAAGGGTTTTGAAAAACAACATGAGTGTCAGAAGTGTCAGACGGTGCTATGAATGGGACAACTCATGTGGGTAAGAATGCTACCGGGTGACAGTATTGAAGATGCAAATGGAGGTGTGGGTACTGCAGAGCCGCGAATGGGGATCCTAGAGGCAAATGTGAGAGGGTTTGACTGGAAATGTAAGTGCGATACAGAGGGAAAGACTACATGCCAGTGCTGAGTATATACCTGAAGGTGTTGTGTCGATGTATGATGATCAAGTACCTACACACATGAAAACCAAATACCCAAAGTGAACAATATCTGAAGAGAATCGAATATATGAGTATGTATTTGATAAGCGTGAATATGTGCATACGTACCTGACCAGGGTATGAAAAAAAGGTGCCTCGGGGGCTTAGGATGAAAAGAGGCCCAAGGACTGTTGTGATGTAGATGATGGGATGCTGATCTCGTGGCTAAAGATGTATCGAAAAATGGACACCGTGGGCTCCCAAAATGGTGACTGGAAGTTTAGCAAAAAGGCCTATATATAGCTGTAGGGCCCACATTGCCACCTCATTTGTACTTGCTGCAATAGTGACTGGACGAGCAGTTTTTAGAGGAGATTGGGAGATTCAGAGAGGATGAGGCATCCGATTGGCGAATAGTGAGCATAAGGTTAGTGGTCTGATCATCCTGCATAGAAATAGCATTTCATTTTTTGGGCAGGGGTTGTACAGAGGGCTGTACAGAGGGATTTTGGGGATGTGGACCCCATGTGCATGAGCAATCCGGAAGTAGGCACGCACATGTGCACACCTACCCACCGGATAGATGTGCATAAGGGTGCTGGTGACGAAATTAAAGGTGTGCACTAGGTGTGCGTCTGTCGGATATACAGCTGCGCATTTGTGCGCGGCTGTGGCGTGGATAGGCGCGCACCAGTGCGTGCCTATGTAGGTAACAGGTGCGCCTATGTAGGTAATAGGCGCGCCTGAGAGTGCGACTGTGAAGCGAACAGGTGCGCATACGTGCACGCCTGTGTAGTGAACAGGCGTGCATGTGTGCGCGCCTGTGGGTTGAAACAGCCGCACCTTAGAGGAAAAGATGATGGGTGTAAATTGATCTTTGTGATGTTGTTGATGGTCTCATGGGCTGATATAAGACTCTTTGTTGTGGCTGCAGGTGGACAGTTTGCACGATGCCAGTGGGTTGGTGAGAGCGAGATTGGTCTCAGCTATGAGACGTCGTGGCTATTAAGGAGCCAAGTGTGCGAGCGACTTTGGTAGCCTATGGATTGCTAAAGTTCTTTGAGTGCCCATTGATACGGGTGCAGGAGTATCTCCTGCAGTTCCTGATCCAGATATGGAGTCCGGAGCTGCAATGCTTCCTTGTGCGAGGAGAGCAGATCCGCTTCACTGCGGAGGAGGATGTGTACTTCTTGATTGGGCTCCTGTTTCGGGGTGTGCCCCTACCGGTCGAGAAGGTGCTACCGAGGGACCTGACCCTAGCGACCATTGGCTGGAGATACTGTTCAGGTCAGAACTTTATGTCCGGGACGGTTGTGAACGTTGGGTCGATAGATGCCCTGGCACATTGTTGTATAGCAACAATGATTGTGAGAGTATATGGGTCACTGGCAACCCAGCGGATCAGTGGGGGCCAGTTGTTGGTGATGGGGAGAGTGCTAGCCGGCGAGCAGTTCGACTGGGGGCTTACGCTACATGCGAGGATGGTGGGGAAGTTGGATCACTGTCGGTCCACGGATATGGGGGAGTTTGCCTTCGAGTCCATCCTGGTGGCCTGCTTTCTAGAGAGGGTGCCTATGTTGCGCCCTAGGATTCTATTGGGTGCACCTGGGGTGCAAGATCCACGACTGAGGCGGTGATCGACTGTGTTGCTGCACCATGGTGGTGGCAAGGGTGGCCACTTCTTTACTGCAGAGGTGGCGTAGGTATGGTGACAGATGCCGCAGGTGATACTTCTATACCCCTATGCCGAGGTTGACTTTCGGGATGATCCGGACATGGTGCTACCTCCAGGGGAGGTTTTTGACCATCGAGGTATGTTGATTTGATGATGTTGATATGTATGTTTTGTGTTTTTTGAGATAGCATGCCTTATGTATATGATATAAATGCTAATACTATCTGGTGTTTGTTTGCATGTGTAGATGTGGCACCTCATGGGCTCGAGGTGGAGTTGCAAAGAGCGTTGGAGAGACTACCGTAGGGAGAGAGACATCGGCGTGAGGATGCCGTGGTGCGACCAGCTGAGCCTAAGAGGGCAGCGAGGAGGTGTCGGTTTGATGACCTTGGTGCTGGGCCATCACACACTCCTTCGGCGACTATCGGAGCTGATTTTGAGGACATACGCCATCGTCTGGAGACGGTGTTACATGATGTGTCAGAGGGCATATGGTCATGCATCCAGGATGAGACTTTCCTAGAGCAGTGTGTGGGGGTGTCACTGCCATGGCGGGCCATAGTACGATGAACAGCAGTGGCTGTTGCACTGACGACTGGTCGACTGTCGTCGGGGCAGGAGGGGCCGATAAGGGGGGGACCACCACCTCCTGGGGTAGGTGGTGGTGGGCCACCACCGCCTAAGGGAGGAGCAAGCGGTGGTGTGCTAGAGGCACCGTGAGTGGTGCTCTGATGCATTTGATGTATATATAGATATTGTTTTTGTATATAGGCTGGTGAGCCCATTTTGTACCGAGGTGCTGCATTGGCCTGCAGATACTTGTATTTTTGTATGTAAACATTTGGATGGCATGGTGGACCTTTATATATACATGAGTATACACATTTGAGATCTATGTGGTGTTTACATGTTTTTGGTTAAGGTTTTGATGATGTCTATTCTATATATATGTTGTGACAGGTTTTTTTTTGTTTGATATCTTTATGTATGTGTAGAGGTAGCTTGATGTGATATATGCCAGTCTAACACAATATTAGCTAAGTTATCCATAATTTGATTCAATTGTCTTGGAATATGTGTAAATGTAATGGAATCAAAATGTCAAGATAAAAGCCTAACCTGCAGGTATTTGCGAAAGAGGCAAGGATCACAGACGCGGTACACATTGTTGAGTTGGAGTACGACTAGTTGAGAGTCAAGGAAGACGCTAAGGTGACGAATACGATGATGATGGACATCAGCCAGGAGGCCAATGACGGCGGTGCATTCGTCTTGGTTGTTGGTTGCTGATCCCAAACATATGCCACTTGAATGGAGCATTTCATGTGAGGGGGTGTAGAGAGCCCAAGCTGTCGAAGTGAGATTTTGTGTCCAACGGCTGGCACCGTTGGCATAACCGATGTGGTAGGCTGGTGGAGGAAGCATCTGTCAATAGCACAAAGGATAGTTTAGATGTGAGGGAAGGAAAAAAGATTAAAAACGCTAGAAAAGTAAAAAAACCTAAAGCAGAATGACTATGTTTAAGTGTAAAATTTCCTTAAGTATAACTCGTTGACGGGTTCCTTGAGAGAGAGGCCTTAAGGGGAGGCCAAGATGTATGCGCCTTTGGTGAGGCAATGTTGGATAATGTATGGGCCATGCCAGAGTGACTTGAATTTGCCATGGCCAAAGGTATCATGAGAGATATCATAAGCTAGGACAAGGTCGCCTTCGT
The DNA here is from genome assembly GCA_009831015.1 of Picea engelmannii. Taxonomy (NCBI): domain Eukaryota; kingdom Viridiplantae; phylum Streptophyta; class Pinopsida; order Pinales; family Pinaceae; genus Picea; species Picea engelmannii. Next base: position 160,128 of record ML808928.1, on the reverse strand, counting down.
GAAATGAGTGAAGGTTGACATGGCGATCAAAGGTAGCCTTGGATCATTTTTTAGCTACCTCGTTGTTCTGTAAGGAAGATCAACGATCTTCATCCAGAGACTCCAAGTTCAGCAAGCGCTGCTCCATTGGAGCAGTGTCAGGTAATAGCTCGATTGCAGTGCGTAAGGTGGGAATTTCACACTCGATGGGAAGAGTGGCCTCAACCCCATGGACTAAATGAAATGGTGTGAAACCAGTAGCGATTTTCATAGCTGTTCAGTAAGCCCATAGCGCAGAAAATAACATATGATGCCAATTGGTTTTATGTATATTAACCATGCACTGTAACATGGTCTTAAGGACTTTGTTAACTGCTTCGACTTGTTCATTAGATTGAGGGTAATATGGTGAGGAAAAATCGTGAGAGAATCCTAACCGAGACGAGAGTTCGACGAAGATCTCATTCTCGAAGTGTTTCCCATGATCGGAAATGAGTTGGAGGGGTACTCCAAAGTGAAATATGACGTGGTTAAAGAAAAAACACGCTGCAGTTTCAGTGGTGTTGTTGAAAGTGGGCATAGCTTTTTCCCATTTGATGAAGTAATCAACGACGACCACGGTGTATTTGTGACCATTGCTGGAGGGGGGATTACAAGTCATAAAGTCGATGCCCCATTTACAAAAAGGGCCGGCAGTAATGACAGGGTGAAGAAGAGCGGGGGGAGCTCGGGCTTTATGGGCATAGAGCTGACATTGTTCACATCGTTTTACGGCATGAATGCAATCATGAAACAATGTAGGCCAAAAGTAACCGTCTCAGATAATATTTTGAGCAGTGGATATGCCAGACAGATGGCCCCCACATGCACTATTGTGGCAGTTGTTTAAGACTCTATCGGCCTCGTCAATAGTCAAGCATCGACGAAGAATGGTGTCAATGCCCCGCTGGTATAGGATGTCTCCGATGAGGAGGTAGTGGGGGGCCTGATGGAAAATACGATGATGATCATCTCGTGAAAGGTGGTTACCAAACTTTTGAGTTCAAAGGTAGAAGAGGAGGTCGTCGTACCAAGGATCATCCGAAGTGATGTAAAAGAGATGTTCGTCGGGAAAGTCGGTGTTGATGGGGGTACTGGTGGTGTCAGAGGGGAGGGTCACGACAAGTTCAGCGAGCACAAGGGCCTTCTTACTCTTAGGTGTTGATAAATCGAGGTCATACTGCTGAAGGATAATGATCCATTGAGAAATTTTGTCATTAAATTGTCAACGACTAAGCAAGTACTGCATAGGGTTGGAATCTGGGACGACTTTTGTTGTTTGAAGCAGGATGTAGTGGCACAGTTTCTGGACTGCGAGGATGACTACTAAAGCAAGTTTATCTTCGTGTTTATACTTCAAGGGTGGCCCTGAGAGGTTTTTACTAATGTAGTAAATGACATGTTCACGATTTTCATCACCGAGATGGATGAGAATGCCGGCTACTGATATAGTTGATGTTGATATGTAGAGGATATAGTCGCGATTGTAGTCAGGTGCACTAATTAAAGGTGCATTTGAAAGTGCATTTTTAAGATCGTCAAATGAATGTTGGGCATGAGCGTCCCAGTGAAAAGGGATGTCGTAATGTAGTAAGTGAAGGAAACCGTGCGTGCGTATGGCATAATCTGGGACAAAGAATTTGAGGAAGTTAGCTTTGCTGTGTAGACTCTAAAGTTGTCGTAAATTCTAGGGAGGCAGAATTTCGGTGATAGCTTGGGCTTTGAGGGGGTCCATGATAATACCGCTTTGGGAAAAAATAAATCCGAGGAGGTACCCTGCGGTGACATAGAACACGCACTTGAGAAGATTCAAGCGGATGTTGTATTGACAACACCGTTGAAAGATGATTCGTAAATCATCTAGATGTTGTGTGCATTGCTTGGATCGAGTTGTAAGGTCCTCCAAGTAGGTGAGGATGATATGAGCCAGATCATGAAAGATGTATGTCATAGCCCACTGGAAAGTGGCGCCGACATTTTTTAAGCCAAAAGGCATGACACGGTATGCAAAAGTACCCCACATGGTAGTGAATGTGGTTTTATACTGATCGGCGGGGTGAATTTGAATTTGATTATAACCAAAGAATCTATCCATAAAGGATAGAGCCTCGTGGCCGGTGCAGTCGTCAATAATTTGATTGATGAAGGGCGTTGGAAAGTTGTCTTTGGGACATGTGTGATTGAGATCGTGAAAGTCGGTGCAAACGCAGATAGTGCCCTATTTGTTGTTAACGGGTACAGGGTTGTAAACCCATGAGGTATAGGCGATGAGGTAAATGAAACCGACAACATGTAATTTGTTAATTTTGGCTTTGATGGCCACAACTTTGGATGGATGTAGCGGTCGTTGTTTTTGGCGGACTGGTGTAATGTCGGGCCAGGTGTCGATGCGATGTTCGACAATAGAGGGATTGAGGCCAGGCATTTTCGTGTATGAGCAGGCAAAAATATCCCTATATTCCTGGAAGAGGGCTTTATATGCCGTGATTTCCTAGGGAGTGCAAGCAGCTCCAATGGTGATTTCTTCGACAATGTCATTTTTAATGGAAATGTCGATTTTAATGGTGGGGGAAATGTTGGCAATGTTGCCTTCTTCAAAAGCATCTGGGGCAGGAATAGGGTTTTTGATCCAGTCGATAGGCCCAGATGGGATAAAGTCCTTGGTTTCGACCACGTAAACGGGGTGTTGGTTAGGAGGCATGGAGGCTGCCTGCAGAGAGAAGAGTGGGCGATGGTGTAGCGCATCCCAGGGGAGGTGTAGGTGGTTTAATTCTTCGAGTATTTCCTCATCACATTGGAAGTGCCGGGAATACAAGGGGTCATGAGGAGTGATATTGGTGATGGTTTTTGTGTGGTTTCCCCCTGGTGAAGAAGCAGGGGGAATGATGTGAGGAGATGGTGAGGGTTCACTCTACATAAACCATATATTGAAGTACTGAGGAGTACCTGTGGTGGTTGGGTGTAAAATGTCTGTAGGGGAATGAGCAGGAGAGTTGTGGGGGTTGGGTGTAAAATGTCCGTAGGGGAATGAGCAGGAGAGTTGTGGGGGTTGGGGTGTGAATCCTCAGATAGGTCATCTAGGAACCATGGAGGCGTTGGGAGGGCCTCGGGTTTGGGAGAAATGACATGAAGATCCTCTAGTGACGAGGTAATGTCAATTATCGTCTCTACAGGTCGTTGAAGCAGGGTCAATTGGTGTTGCCTGTATTCAAGGATCATAGGACACTAGTATGTAAAACGAGCTAATGAATCGCAGAGAGAGCAAGGGCATCTCATACGTTCATTGACTGAAGTGGTAACATAATGGATGTTTGTGATATTTGTTGAGGAGGACGTAGTAGGACTGGGGTTGTTCTGGAAATTCTGACGTATTGTGGCTAATGTCTGTCAAAAGCATGGTAGGGCTAGACAATGGTGGGTATAATGGTCATACTCTGAACATATAGCACAAGCGTATTTGGTCCTCAATCCTTTACTACTGGAAGGGGGGGTAGTAGTGGCAGGACTACCTATAGTGGCTAGTGTTGGGGGAGTGTGATTGATTGGAATCAAATTCTGTAACTCTAGTAGAGATGGGCAGTTGTTGGTTTGGTGTCCCTCTTTCTCACATAGGGCGCAAGGTGGTGGGATGCATGGAGGAAGTGGATCTGTGGGCTCCTTCTTCTTTCTCCTGCCCCCAGCTGTGGTAGGGGGGTTAGTGAGTGGGGGTGTGGTGGGAATAAGAATTGGAATCATCATGGGGATTCCTTCTTTCTGGGGTGGGAGGGATGGTTGAGGGCCATCTTTGGTGGGTGCAAATACCAAAATGGGATTGCTAACACCATATTAAGTAGTGTGAGTGTTGCGGCTACTTGAAAAGCTTCGATACTGGGTGGAGGTTAAAAGAAGGGAATTTGAGTGATGGCTTGGGGAACTGTATCCCAAACTGGAATATGTCCTTGGGGAGATGTGGAATCGTGGACTGGTGGGGTCGACGAGTGTCCAGGAGGTTCTGGAGGGGGGGTTTCTGCGATGAGTGGGACGTCAGATATGACAGAAGCCTTTGTAGGAGGAAGGGTATCCTCTGTGTGAGTTCCATCAGATGATATGATGCATACTTGATTAATAGGATGAAGGAGTGGTGGTGCTCCATGGTACATCCCTAACAAGGATGGATCTTTAAAAATCCCAGGACCCATCTCGACCAGTGGATATGCGTCGTGGCTTGTGTGGATGAGAGGAATAATGTTATCGATGTTGGCAGATGGATTAGGTTCATAATGTGAGACTTGGTCAATGGTAACGATATTCCCATTATGAGGGAACATCATTGTCCGAAAGACGGAAGAGGCCACTGCCTTCATAGCATACATGTAGCTACGACCGAACAAGACATTATAATCGAGAGGGGTGTCGATAACTTCGATATCGATGAGAATAGTCTTGCCCCGGAGTTCGACGGAGACATTTTGGAAGATCCCTTCAGGAGAGGATGGTCATCCGTCATAAGCTCGTAAGGTGATGGCAGAGGGAATGAGTTCCGGGGAACCAAGTTTCTGCCATACTGTTTTGGACATGATGCATGTAAATGCACCTTCATCGATGATACACCGATGAACTATGATGTTTCGTATTTTTACTGGTATTTGAAAAGCGATCAAGGTGGGAAGACAAGGTTCTCCACTGTCAAGATCAAAGGTGATGAGTCAGGTATCTGTAGGGTCGACTGCCCCCAAGGCAGAAAGTAATGATTTCTGCTGAGTAGGACAAGTCTGGAGGACCTCTAAGACTAAGATGGCAGCCGACGATTGTGCTAAATCGTCGACCAAGCAATAGTTATGAGTTGCCCTAGCCTGTGGGTTGTGGACATTCCTGCACAATGGGATGCGAGGGATGTGAAGCGGTGGTTCGACAGAAGGGCGAGGGATCACAGATAGGGGTCTTGTTGGTGTAGGTTTTGTCTCTAGAGGGAGAGGAGGAGACTCAGTGGGTGCATGATACTGACGATTACGTGTTTGCAGAAGGATTTCTTCCTCGCTAGTGAGGAGAATTGTGTGATCTGCTAGATTGTTGAGGTTGATGTATTATGCCACCTGAGGTGGGGGATGTTGTGGGTCCTGTTGGGTGTTGATCACACCTTGATGTGGAATAGGATTTTGCAGCACGGTGGGAGGGGGTTGTTGTTCATATTGTTGTGGTGCCTGTGGAGGGGCAGGCGATGCTAGAGAAGGGGGAAGACCGCCAGAGTCTTTCAATCGTTTGAAATCAGCGATTTGGGGGAAATGATGAGTGTAATGGCAATACTCACCACAAAGGGTGCAAGTGAAGATGGTTTTAACATTGTTGTTATTTCACCCTTGGTGTTTATTATTATTTCCCCCTTGGGGGTTTTGGTTCCCTTGGTTTTGGTTGCCCCCAGTTGGTTGGTGTTGTGGGGGTTGATTCCCACCTTGACTTGGGTTGTTGGTATTCCTGTTCCATCCTTTCTTCTTGGCATTGTTCGATGGATGGGTTGGATTGGCTGTATTCAACTGTTCAAAACTTTGGTATTGCTGAACAACAGAGGGTTGAACAAAATTCACCCCTGCATGAGGATGTGGGGGAGCCATGGGTTGTGGAGGACCAGGAAATGGGAAGTACGGATTCTGTGGTGGTACCGATCCATAAGGTACATAGGAAGGTGTAGTTATTTCCCTAGTACTATAAGCTGAGGTTGAGGGAGTACCACTATTTGTGGGAATAGGTGGATGTATGGGAGGTGTCGACGGTGGTCCACTAATGGGTGGAGCTATAGAAATAGGGTATGGCTGTTGATAAGGGGGTGGGGGGTAATAATAAGTGCCCCCATATGTTGGCGGGTATTGAGGTGTTCCATACATCGATGGTGGTTGGGGTTGTGGACCATCGTGAGTGGTGGAACCAATTAGTCCGTTTGCTGAGTGAGACATCCCAAGTTTGTCTTGGCCAAATGGCACAGGTTTTGGAAGATTAGGAAGTACAGTGTATAAGTATCCTGACTGTGCATAAATGGGGTCATACTGTTGGGATTTACTGATGGCTTCCTCTTCGAATTGAGGGAAGGTAGAAGCTACATCCTTACCAAGGAGAGAGACAAGGGATCTAAGAAACCAGTCGAGACATTGTTGCTTGGTGGTTTCTGCTTTGTACAAACTACGTTGCCTACGCCACTCATGAATGTGGTCAGCGATATGTGTGGCTGAGGTTTGTTTGAAGTTAGAAAGTAGTTAGACAATTGTCATGGCGGATGGGTAATTGGAAGAAGGTCAAGAATGTTTTGGCCAATGACTCAAAATTTGTGTGGGACCCTAATTTTTCTTCGACATACCATTTAGTCGATGGGTTAGTGAGTGTGCATTGAAATAATTGCAGTCTGATGGAATCATCCATAATGCTATTGGAGGAGCACCATAGGTGAAAGGTCATGACATGGTTGGTAGGGTCATCGCTTGCCTTGCCTTCAAACTTTGGTATGTATGAAGGTAGTTTGGTTGGCATTGTAGGCCATGTGGGATCATGCAATATAGGATCATTGGTGAGTTTGCTGAGATCCAGTATGTTGAGAGAGACCAAATATGGCATCTGTAGTGGGGGGGGAGGATTAGCTCCGGCCATAGTGTGTTGTGAACGCGACCCTTGAGGGGGGCTAGGTGGGTTGGTGCTTCCTCCTTGAGAGGAAGTGGGTCCTTTGCTTCTGTGTAAAGGAGAGCGAGTGAACGGATGACCTTGGGAAGTGGACCCAATTAATGTAGAACCAAGCAAGGTTGATCCTAAAAGAGTAGCACTCACAGGAGTGTGTGAAGGAGGTGTTGATGAGAGGGCACAACCAGACACTCCCCCTAAGATAGGAGGGAGGTTTAGCAAGCGTCGTGAACGACGGGAGTTCTGTGGTTCCCCTATGATGTCAGACTAGCTGTGTGAATGTGTGCAAAGAGTGGTGAGAGTAATATAGAAACAAGAGCCTTTGCATTGAATGTTTACACAATATGTATATCCAAATCAAATTGTAATCAGATGTGCATCATACATAAAATGTTTTTGACAAAGAAGCATATATATGGGTAAGTGGGTTTTGTCCGCATAGGGAATCAAGAGAAAAAAAATGCTCGTGTCCCAGGAGATCTGACATCCTTCCTCTCAAATAGCACTGAACCTTCCAATAGTACTCAACAGTGGGGTCTAAAGTCACTAGAAGAGAAACTAGTGAAGGATGAAATAATTGGTTATAATGAGGGGTAAAGGGGGCATATCCCGAAAGAGCTGGCGATATTTCCCAATAGCCACACAAAATCCAATCAAGGTGCAATTGCAGCCCACAATTGCCACCTGAGTAGATGTCCTAAAGTTGGTCACTAGGTACGTCGGTCAAAGTGCAACATTTAGATTTTCCGCCTAAGAAATGGGTCACGGGCTGGATCCTGTCCAAGAGGTGGGTGCCTCAAGGGGGGACACACAGAACAACTGGACCTCGGCCTTCAACCCTTCATGGGTATCTCCATGCCTTATGGTATTAGGAACACTTGACTTGGAGGATTTTCAGTTCCCTATTTGAGAACTTCTATATTTTGACAATGTGAGAACCAGATAACAGGGAGTTATTTGGATGCCTATCCCCGAAATCCTACCTAGACTAAAAAATTTCTTTTGGCACCTCCTGTGGAGGAAAACTTAGTGAGTTTTTTAGAAAGATTTTAGATGTAGTTGTTTTGGGAGGTTGGGGGTGTGAACCAACCTTGTTGATTAAAAATGGGAGTGGATAGTTTTGTCAAGAAAAGGGTGGGGTGTTTTTGGAATCCCTTTGGAGGAAACTTACTTTGACCTCCATGTTTCAAGAAGCTATGTGAGTGATAAGTGACTTTTGTGTGTGGGTGAAAGTGTGCCATTTTTTAGTGAATTAGATGTCATCTTGCTGCATGTGGACTTCACTTGGTCCTTACAAGTGATTGATTACCTAATTAACTAAGTTCCTTTGGTACAACCTTGCATAATTCAAAAGTCCCTAGGAAGCTAGCATGTGGACATGTGGGTCCGTTACTATCCCTTTAACTCCCTATTGTGATGTAATCTAAGAAATTTTTTTAAACTATCCTAGATTGATCATGTGGGCATGTATGGGCCCGTTACAAAACCTTTAAACTTCCCTAGTGTTTTGATCTAAGAAAGAAAAAATTCAAACACTATCCTATCTTTGTAGCATGTGGGCATGTATGGGCCCGTTACAATATTAAGATGCGTTTGAAATAGTAAACTAAGAGGAGTCCCAAGAAGGGTTGTTGTCCTCTCCTAAAAGTTTTAATGTTTTTTAAGGGAGATGAAATCGTTTCACAATCTTTTTCTGATTCTCAAGATCGCTTGGAGGCACAAGAGAAGAGCATACTAAGTAATTTTTATTCAACTTCTAGTCCCAATGCAAGTTTAAATGTGATTAAAAATGATTTCCAACTTATCTTGTGAGTCAAAACAAGCCATCCATATGGAAAAAAGAAAAGAGGGGAAATTGATTTTATCCTCCTAAGTGCCTATGTGATTTTTGACAAACCCCTTTATATGATGAGGGGACTAAGTGTGGTGCAGCTTTAAAACATGCTTGACATCATTTTTAAGAAGGAAAATGGCCTTCCCCACATCTCAACAACTTTACAATATGAAAATTTGCACAGACGCGCTGGTCCCAGTGAAGATAGAGGCACGCAGAGCGCATGCGCGCGAACAGAGACACGTCAGCAGGTGCACGTGCACAAAACAGAATGGTGAATCAAGCGCATGGGTGCACGATGCACATCTATGGGCCTAAAAACCCGCACATATATGGCACACGGGCAAAAATGAAAAATCTGAATGGATTTCTCTCAAATCAACTTGGAATTGACTGGTTGGCAGGTCGGCTTAGGCCGGTTAGTGCACCTGCAAGTTAAACAAACTAAAATAAGAGCAAGAAAAACCCAAACGAGGTAGGAAATTGATACCTTTCCCCAGTGGAGTCGTCAATTTGTTGCGCCTCTTTCGTTACCTTGGTGAGCAGAATAGAGGTGCTTGCAAGCTCAGTTGGGTCTGCTGAGAAGGACAGTTGTGAAGAAAAGAGTTAGGAAAAGAAAATAAAAACTACAATTAAAAATTAAACTAAGAGATGAAATAAAATCTAAATTCATGAGAATAGGGACATAGAAACAAAAAGAACCATAAGACCCATGTCACCAATGTTTGAGGCTGATCTATTAGTGAAAACAAAGCACCAAGAAGAAAGGGGACTATGAGTCCCTTCTTCCTCCAAGGGAGGGCTCTTGGACCCCCACTAGCTAGCTCTTCTTACAACAAAGAAAAATGGAAAATGGTGATGAAAGAACTCTTTACAAATCCACTCAATGTGTGAGGTGGATTTTCCAATGCTATGGTTCCAATATGCTCTTGACAAGGATGGAATCCTCAAGATAATAGGGGCATCATAACATTACTTTGAATTCCTTGAAAAAATGAGGTGCATTCATGGCTTTTTATAGCATTGCTTTGGGTTATTGTTTAACTGCTTTGTAGTGTGAAAATAGGCCATTTATGGCATTCCTAGGTCTTTGACTAGCCCACCAGTCGGATCCAGCCCAGATTTGAGGGTCAAATCGGATTGGGAGTTGAACCATAAGTGGGTGGGAGGCCGACGACTCTCATAAATGCACTGTTTATCAGGTGCGCGGCTTTTTGCGATAACAGTCACACATCGTGCACCTGTGCGCGATTTTTGCATTTCTGTTACGTGCATGCATGCACGCGCCCAATGTCTGCATAGCGCTCTTCAATTTTTCACTAATTTGTATAGTTTGTTGACCTTTTTTGAATGTTGTGGTATTAATTCAGGTCCATGAATGACTTCATCACTGTTTGACGATGCTGAGTTCTTGTAACCATGTGCGGACGAAATTTCATTGATAACAATATGGTACATGACAGTTGATTCCATCACCATGATACCATTTGATTTGACGTCCAAAGGTTCAAATGAAAACATTTTCGACCGAAAAGATGTGGCTTTCGACCGAAATAATTATTAGTTCGGCCAAAACAATGTCAGTGAGAATTTTGGAAACCCGATTCGCACAAAAGTGTTACCCAAATTCATGATTTCACCCTATGGAGATGTAACTTTTACATTAATTGCAACTTAATAATAGATAATTAATAGTTAGTATACTTTTAAGTGATAAACTTGATGTTGATCCTTTTATCTCCTTTGTATTTTAATAGTTGACTTACAAAGATTTGTGATTTCTCCATGAAAAGACACATGATGATTGGGAATATATGCAACCTCATGGTTTGAATGGATTCAATAGTTCGATGATGGATATTTTATGGTTGAACTGTCACGATTCTCCCTTGAAAAGAAAGCTTTGACTCGATTGATCATATATTGGGGAGAATTAATTTATGGGTGGTCGTACGAATTGAATAATTTCTTTTCATTTCTTTCTTGTTTCCCTTTTTATATTTCTTTTATTTCTTGGGAGATTCTTCTTCATCACTATCTGAATTCTTAGCATAAGTACATTTAGAAGAAAAATGACCAATTCCACCAAAATTAAATCATTTTAATGGAAGTATACATTTTTACTTGTCAGTTCCTCTCTTCAACTTTCTTACAAATTTGGATATTTCTTCATCTTCGTCTGAATCATCGCTGCAACTGTAATTTGACTTTTACTTTTGCTTATTCTTCTTCTTTGTCTTCTTGGATGCTTTCAAAGTTTCTTCCTTCCTTGATGGGTTCTCCTGATATGTTCTCATTTCATAAGATGTAAATATTTCATGTACAGCTCATCCATGCTTAGCATACAAATATCTTCTCTTTCTTCTAGGGATGAAATATTAGGGTCAAATCTCATTGAAAGAGACCTTAGTATATTTTGGACAATGACTGGTGCTTTAAATTATTCTCCTAAGACTTTAATAAATTTCACTATTTCATCAACTCACAGAAAGTAAGCTACAATATCTTCATCTT
>ML808928.1:113642-144641 GCA_009831015.1 Picea engelmannii | reverse complement strand
GTTTGTTTGATTGTTTGCTTCTTAGATTCTTAGCGTGTGTTGTTTGTTTTACTTAGTGGACCTTAGGTCGAGTCAGTGTTAATGGCATCGAATCCTGGGAGTACCAATAGAGGAACCCCTTCTCCTGGGGAACCTTATACCTTCCTTTCATTTGGAAACTTTGGTCCTCCATATGTTGCCACACTGAGTCTTCCAGGACTCACTATTGGATTACCAGTTTGGTTGTTCCCCACTCCAGTGATCTCGAATCATCCCAATGTTTCAGTTGCACCTAATACTTTGGATGTCAATACACCACCCACACATCAACCTCATGTCGACTTTTCACCTTCTTCGTCCATCAAGTCTCCTTCCATTTCTCCTTCTTTTCCTAGTGAAGGCTCTAAAGCAAGTAGCCAAGCTAATCAGAAGAAGAAGAAACGGAAAGAGAAGAAGAATGCAAGATACCAGATATATAAAATATGCAGAACAGAAATGAAATGCTAGAAATGACAGAATAACAGTAAAATATCCTGCATAATCTTCACAATACACATAAATGATATACAAAATAGCAATAGAAATAGCACTTTGATTCAGATAGCAATGTTCACAGGCCTCTTTGAGGGGGAAACCTCCAGTCGAGCAGCGCTCTGTTACAATAATCTCCAAGCTAGGGTTCTCATACCCTTGCCTCTTATTTATACTAAATATGTCTATTAAGAGAAGCATCTAGAGGAAGATCCTTCTAGAAGCAGAAGCTTCTATTAGGTCTTCTTACATCTGCCTTATTCTATTTTATTGAAAGGCCTTATTAATATTGACCTTTATTACATCCAAATACATTGATCTACCTATGTGCAGGTTAGGACCTTAACAAAGAAGAAGAACCCGAAAAGGACAAAGACCCCAACAACATCAGATGTTGGCTCTAAGAAACCAGTTACTGTTAATAGTATTGGGAGTGTTGATGAGGTCAACAAGATTAAAATAAAGAATCCAAAACCCAAATTCCCTTGCAACCTTTGCAAGGGTGACCACTTTCTGAGGGATTGCCCCGGTCTTGCCCAGGTCTTAGAAATGTGGTCCTCCACGTCGTCAGCCTCTATCGGTCATGTCGATGATACCCCATCAACTAGTGATGTTCAGGTTGGAAAGAAGAAGAAAATTGTCAAGTTCCCTTGCATGTTATGTAAGGGTAATCATTAATCTCACCTTTGTCCTCACATGGACGAGGCTTCTTCTCTTTTGGAAAAACTTCAACTTCCAAAAGGTTATCGTAAGCTTTCCTCTGACCCATCGTTGGTTGATGGACTAGTTAATCTGGTTCCATCCCTGGTTAGTCCGGTTGATCAGGTGGTCAATCTCATTTCCTCCTCAATTGAACCATGAACCCAAGTAGCTGATCCAGTTCCATCATCGATCAGCTCCACTCTTCATCAAAAGAGTGACACCAAAGTGGTCGATCTGTTTTCATATTTGGTTGATCCCACTCTCCTGTTAGAGAGTGATACGAAAGCAGTCGATCCATTTCCACCCATTGACCCCATTCTTCCCTTAGAGAATGAAACTTCAGTGGTCGATTCAGTTTCTCCATCGATCGATCCCATTCCTCCATTGAGGAATGTCAAAGTGACTGATCCAAACCCTTCCTCCGTCAGTCCCACTCTTCCTCTGAAGAGTTCCAATGTGGTCGATCCAGCTTCGCCATCGGTCGATGCCATTCCTCCATTGAGGAATGTCAAAGTGACTGATCTAGTCCCTTCCTCGGTCAGTTCCACTCTTCCTCTGAAGAGTGCTAAAGTGTTATGTCCAAGTCCACCATTTGTTGATCCGATCCAATCATTGATCGATTCTACTCTCCTTCTAGAGAGTAAACCTGATATTTCCCATGTGTCTCTCGTTAATACAGACTCTACCGTACCGGGGGGCATTTCTCCTTCTCCTATGAAACCCTCTCCAAGTACCGAAGCCATCCTTTTTTATTGGGGTGCATTAACTAGACCTTGTCTTCCCTCTCACGTTCCTTTCCAGATTATAGTACAGGTTCGTGGTTGGGACGTTCCTCAAACACTGATAGATGAAGGTGCGTCCGTTAGTATTTTGTCTTCTGTTTCTTGGTACGCTTTGGGTTGTCTGCAGCTTGCACCGGTTACACAGAATCTGTTAGCTTTTAACAGAAGAACTAGTCAACCTTTAGGGATCCTTCCTCAATTTCCTGTAACTTTGGGAGGGAAAACTGTCTTTATCGATGTTATGGTAGTCCCAGACCCCTTGGATTTTGCTTTACTCCTTGGGCAGGATTATTTCTATGCTATGAAATCTCTTGTATCCACCCTTTTTCGTGTGATATCTTTCCCTCACCATGGAATAATTGTGACTATTGATCAACTTTCATTCATTGGCCCCGATTGGGTTACCTCCCTAAGTGGTTATTATATGAAGATAGTATCACCCCCGCCACATGTCAATTATGTGGCGTTGTCTCCCATGACCTCAACTTCTGACGATTTGGATCCGGTAGTTGACATGGTGATCTCTTCGGTAGGGTTATTAGAGCCTGATCTCCTTACCCATGTCATGACCCTCGATATGTGTTCCTTTCAGATTGATTGTCTTCCATCCAGCGAAGATCTCTTGGAAGCCATGACCGAGTTTTTTCCCTTGACATGGTACCCTTCCAGAGCATTATCCTCTTGGAAGCCATGATCCAAACGAAACCACGAGCATAGTTTCTCTTCTCTATGGAAAGCTTGTTAAAAAATGAAATAGAGGTCCTGAGCATAGTTTTCTTCTCTGTCACAAGCTCATTAAAAAATGAAACAACAATTTGGGGGATCAAACCTGGAACCTTGAGCATAGTTCTTTTCCTATGTCAATCTCGTTAAAAAATGAAACAATCACCTCTCCCTTCAAGTTGAGTCTTTCACCAGATCTCGTAGATGTCAAGTCGAGTCTTTCATTAGGTCTCATTTTTGAACCTTCATTTCATCCACCTGCATCCTTTTCTACATCTAGCACAGAAATTGGTGACAACCTCAAAGTTGGTGAATGAATTGAAGCTTGGAGGGCATGTCTCCAGCCTTTGATGATCATTCTGGAGCTAAGCCACCAGCTTTCAAGATGGGGGCATACTGAGCTTAGTATTTGCTCTTTCTAGTGCTCATAAATACATGAGAATGCAACCGGGTAAACTTTTATCTCTTTTTCGGGCCCGTATGGATACACAAACACACGAAAAAGGAACCCCCTGGAGTCATCTTTAAACTCTTTTTAGACTCTCTAAATATGAAAATATTGTCGAGTGATCTTGTTTCCTTTCACGCTTGTTAAAAGGTTTGAAAGGGCGTCCTTTGAGTGATAGTTTATCTCTTTTTCGGTCTCGTTGGACTACTGTACGAAAAAGGAACTGAGAGAGTTCTCTTTCAAGTGTTTTTCCAAACTCTATAATCCTGGAAAACCTTCGAGTTTTCTGTCTTTGGACTCGTTAAAACATACATTGACAGGCCCATATGGGACCGATCCCTTACTTCTTCCGGTTTGTTAAACAAAGGAGGAGGAACTTACCGAAGGTGAGTTATATCGAGAATGTGTTATCCTCCTCGATCTCATTAAATCAAAAAGAGGTACTCATCTATCTAGATGGGGGAAAAATTTGAAAGAAGCAAGCCAAGCAGTCTCTTGAGAACATCACCAAGTAATTCTTCGAGTCACCCTTGAACACAACATTGTGTTTTTTGCATGCATTATAACCCACTGAACCTCTGCACTGAGCCAATCCTTTGAGTTTCTTTCACTCCTTTGGGTCACCTAACATAAGTCACAGCATCCACTGCATCATCAAGTTTTGGTCCATGTCATGTTTCTACTGTTGTGCTTCAGTGTTCAAGGAAAGTATCCATCTCGTGAGTCAGCCGTTACAAATATCTTGTCTCAATACCCGTGTCAGTCCATGTCCATTTGATCCACCAATTAAATATCTATGTCTGTTTCGTGTCATTGATGGGGGATACATCAAGGCCCTCTTCGACGAGCTTATTCTTGTCGACCTCAGCACATTATCTAGGAATTAGGCTTAGAAACCAGTTAGTACTTTGGGACATGCATGCCTCAATGGCAGGCCTCCTCACATTCGATAGTTGGTTTACATCATTGACCTCTGATCGAATGATTCCACGGATGTTCGACTCCAACTCATCCATTCACACTCGTTGGAATGTACTAGAGTACCTTGGGAATCATTGACATTAATGTTGATCTCCCTAGCACTTGTTAATGGTTTACATCATTGACCGGTAATCAAGTGGTTTCTACCATGTTCAACATCAGAACATCTATTCACATGGTTAGATTCATACTACATTGGGATCGGTAAGAAGACCCTGGGTTGAGTGATCACTTTGATATGTACTTTGCCCAGGTTGTGAAGGAGTTTCTCTTGAACAATGACACATATACTGTTACATAGATCCACTTTGTATTGGTCGTGGCTATGTCTTGTCATCTCATAGATCCACTGTGTATTCTTTGTGGCTACGATTAGTTCATGTCATAAGAGTATAGATCCACAGTGTATTTTTAGTGGCTATACCTTTTTATCAATACAATTATGGATCCACAGTGTATTTTATGGCAGCCATATCTTGCAAGTATTGATCACCCAAGCATAGGTATGCCTGCCTTGGGTTTTGAAATATGTCATGATATTTGTTCAATGTTTGTGTGTAGCTTTTGTCAGGTTCTCTGCGTCTATACCCTTGCTTGAAAGTCTACAAAGTATTTCAGTTATCATTTCCTATCTTCTAACTTCATATTTTGGGGGGAAATCTGTTACACATTGAAATTACTCACTTTGATAGTGTCGCAAGTGTCGTCATTACAAGTGTCACAAGTGTCTCACTTTGCTCACAAGTGTCACAAGTGTTAAAGAAAACATACTATCATGATGCCTATGTCGTTCCTATAATGACATGAGAAGGACACTTGAAACACCTCAAACATTTGATTTGGAAGAGAAGAAATGAGTCAGCAGGCTCATAAACCTTTTTCCATCTAAAAGCACCTCAAAAACTATCTTTTTGTAGGAAAGTGCTCCCCTATACCTCTTTTGGGAGCGCTATAAAGCTCCTCTAGCCCTTTTTAGGGAGCTCTATGGATTTTGAAAGCGCTGGCACCCCCCTAAAGCCTACTGGGGAGCGCTACAGCGCTCTAATGGCCCTTTTGAGGGAGCACTACCTATTCTGGGCAGTAGTTAAGTTGTTGAGATGAATGGGGAAAGGATCCTTTCATTCTTGGAAGGCAGTTGGATTCGAATCCCTAGTCCAACCATGATCTTAGGGCAAATCCTCAACTTCCCCAAGGATATCTCAAGTGGTTAAAGCCTCTCCAAGGCTATATAAGCAAGCTTTCTAATGGTGAAACGGGACTGGAAAATGGATAACTACACCAAACTTATGATCTCATAAGTAGTGCTGGAACAGAGATGATTTGGAAGCAAGAGACCTATGATATCATAGGGAACAATCAATGAAGCTGTCATCATTCATATCATGGATCTTTTGAGCAAGGGGTAGGCAAGGAGGACTTGACGGAACTGCTGCAATCCATCTATGGTTGTAAGTAATGTTTTGTCCTCATTAATATAATTTTCTTGGCCTGTTTCTTTCTAGTTTGTGTCTGATCTTACATGAACTTATCATTGATAGATAGATCTATTTTCAAGCTAATATCAATAGAGTAAGAAGTGGTCGTACTTTGTTTGTCTACAGGGCTCATCGAGGAGCAAAATATTGGAGCACAACTCGGAGCATGCAGGGACAAACATCGATTAAAAGGTACTTATGTTCTCCTTCCTCCTCATCCATTAGATTGTATAGATCTGAAAGGAAGTCAGTGTCCACGTTAAGCACTTTCTGTCTTATAGTTAAGAGTCTAGCTCTTTGAGGCAATCTACCTGTCCGCAGGGAGATTTTCCTACAACACCATGTACAGAATATCAACGTGGAACACAACTCCAATATAGATGAGTTAAACAATAACTCCTTAAATAATAGGGTAACCCCCTACAAATAACCAAATACCTTTCATACTTCACCATTCACCTATCAATAATGAATACATGATCTCTTATATATAGATATTCACACTTGGACATGAGGCCCCTTTATCACTAAGCCGACGTTATTACATATGTATTTACACATTACATGTACATCTAGGCCCATATATGCCCCTCCTTGGGGTCATATCATATACATTTAGCCATATATATTCCCCCCTTGGGTCATAACATAGTACCCTCCTAAAATATTTGTCCTCAAATTTTGCATTTAAAGGCTTCACATGTGATGAAACCAAGTAATATGATTTTTTTATGTTCCTTCTTTCTTCATTCCATTGTTGATGATCTATCCATCCAAAATCAATTTTTTTCAGTCTTAATCCTTGGTGTCTAGCTCTAGAATAATTTTCTTTCCTTTGATTTCATGTATTTTTGTTGAAGCTTCTCCAATTTGTAGTCATTGTTGGTCTCTAATAATATCTTGTTGAAGAGTAGTTTGGTGATCCCTTGTTCCATGAATATTGACAAGTATTCAATCTTCTTCCTTCATAATGTTGATATCGTCCTTCTTGAATTCCTTGAAATGTTTCTTGGTAATGAGGGTCTCGATAAGGTCTCACATTTGATGGTATTTCTTCACTCTGCACATGCCTTTCATCTATGTTATTTTCAACGACAATGGAATCCTCGATCATCTTTGCTTGGTCTTTGATTACTCTAGCCTTCGAGATAATACCATCATATTTGGCATGGACATCCTCTAGATGGAGTTCAACTTATTCAAGTATCTTCTGTTGACCTTCTTGAATCTTGTCTTCTTTCTCTTTTTGAAGATGCAATGTGATCCCATCTAACAAATTCTGACGCCCTTCTTCAATTATGTCTTGCATTTCTGACTTTACCTCATCTGTATTTAAGGATTCCTTAACCTTCTTGCAAATTTCCTCTTGCAGTATTTTGGTAGATTCTTCATCCAAGATTCTTATTTCTTGTTTATTTTGACAATTATTCTTATCTTCTTTCAATATCTTAACCTCATCCTATAGTTTTTTAGTATGGCTTTGTAATCTACATATCTCTTCATCTTTCTTTTTCAAATTTTCTCTTGATTCATCTTTTTCCCACATGCCTTTGCTAGTCTTTTCTTGATTTAGGTTCTTAACCTCCTTAATGAGTGATTCATTAAGGGAAATTATCTTATATATCTCCTCACCCTTCTTCTTAATCTCTTCCTTTTCTTCTTTTAATTCATCTTTAATTCTATACATTTCCTCAATTTTGTATCCCTAATCCATTTATTTGAGAAGCGTTTTCAAATTTTTCCCATGTGCAGTGTCATACAGTATTTTGATCAACACTCATCCACCACTTCCAAGATTCATCAAAAAAATAATATCTTGCTTTCCTAGGAGTCATATTATATTATTTTAGCAACCTACATGATTCCACAGGATTCATTTCATATTTATCTTCATCTCCTGTAAATTTAGGTATTTCCATTGATTCTTAATTGAGGTCTAATCCCAACCCTCAAATCACAATCTCAATATGTTAAGGATAAAGATCTCAAATATTTGTAATACTTGTTCCAATATTCTCGTCTATGTGTTATCTTTCCAATGGATTTTGAATCATATCAATCGAACATTCCAATCAAAAGTTATGATAGTTTTAAGTCAACATACCTTAGAAACCTTGATTTGGAGCTTGTCCTCCTGGCTAACCTTACTTCTAATGTATCTATGCAATTTCGGCCCTTATTAGTTTGAAATTGAAACCTGTAGTACTATAAAATTTATTCTTTGCAATGCCACAGGTCTGACAAAAATTGGGTGTGCCAAGTTGAAGTTATGGTAACTTCCCCCACACCTTAATGATTTTTGGCTTTTCTAGGAGAGAGCACTTGTACAACATGCCCCGTGCACAATAATTGATATAAAATTCTGAAAATTGTACTAGAAATACTATTATTGTCCATTGTTCAATTCAACTAGTCTCACTCAATTTGGATCCTCACGGAAGAACATATCATTGTTTTCTCGGAAGACCTGTTTGAGACTAGTTAATGTGAGACGGGTGTATCTACAAAAGTAGGATGAACCATAAGAGAATTTTTTATCATAGATACTTTCATAATTTCTATGAATATTCACTGTAGTTTAGGGTCTGAAATGTTACATAAAACATTTTATAGTGAAAATTCTGAGATGACTAAATTTAGGATGATTTCAAAACCCTATCTTAAACATGCTATATCTACGCAAGTGTAATGCCTCATAAGATGAAATTTTAACCCCACATACCTTGATCGGTATGATAAATATTCTCCAAGGGGTTCTTTCTGAAACATCGTATAAAAGTAGTTATAGTTAAAATTCCAAGGTGTCTCGGGTGTAGCAGTGAAACCCCAAGACCTTGAGCTCTAATACCAAATGTTATGATCCAAATACTCAAAATATCATAAAATAATAGAAGTGCACACCCTGTACAGAATGTCAACATGGAGCACAACTCCAATATAGATAAGTTACACAATAAATCCTTAAATAATAGGGTAACCCCCTCCAAATAACCAAATACCTTTCATACTTCACCATTCACCTGTCAATAATGAATACATGATCTCTTATATAAATATTTTCACACTTGCACATGAGGCCCCTTTATCACTAGGACGACCCTATTACATATGTATTTACACATTACATGTACATTTAGGCCCATATATGCCCCCCATTGGGGTCATATCATATACATTTAGCCATATATATGATCCCCTTAGGTCATAACACTCCTTGAAGTGTATTTATACTTTTTCAAGTGAATTCTTTCCTTAACTTTAGCATTGACCTATACTTTCTGTTATAAACATTTTACCCTTTAACTAATGACTTGTAACATATTTTTGCAACCATTTAGGGGATTATTAACCATTTTTCGAGGCTTTCAACTTCATGAGGGAATAAATCTTCAACTGTGAGGAACTATGTGGCGTACCACCTACTATTGGAAATGCCAAAATGAGGAATATCCATCCATGAGGGTGTTACATGCATTTTCATTATCCTTCATCCTCTTTTTCCTCAAAAAACTTTAGGATCCATGACCACATCTTGGCACAGGGGCAGACCCAGGGTTCAATGATTCAACAATGCACCAACAAAACCCTAACTATCGGCCCTTTCGGTAACACCTGTGAAGTAGATGAAGTCTCACCCGAGCTAGAGGCAAAGGGGGTTGCAAGACTAGAGTGTCTACAAACAATATGGGACACAGATATTTGATTACAACACTTAGTAGAGCTCTTAGACAACAATATTCATTAGTTTGTGAGTCTCATTCACATCGCATATTAAATCCTTATTATAGATCAACACAATAATAATAAATATCAAGAAATTTCAATCACTCAGCACATAGAATTAGCTCAGATCTAGCATTCATTTATCTTTAATACCATTAATCTCTAGGAAACAACATCAGATGCATTCATCATACATGATAACAACACTAAAAAGATAACATTGCACAAAGCTCATCAAGACATGGGATATATGTGGTTCACCCGAGTGTGGGGCTACGTCCACCAACTTCCTCTTCTTCTTTATTAGTCTTCAATATTCTTACATTCTTCTGCTCCTGTGCACAAAGCCATAAATCCAAACTCTGCAAAGGATAGGAGATATGCATGTTGTGCACCAAATCCTCCTTCCCAAACCCAGGTGAAGGCACAGACCCAACTCCTTAGTAGCATAGAGCCTTACTTTACACATCCAGTTCGCACAAAGCAACTTACAACCTCTTGCATTGAGCCAACATTAACACTTACAACATATTGTGCACATAGCCAATCTCAACACCACCTTCTTACATCACTTAGATACTTATTTATACATTTACAACAAGGTGTAATCATGGGTAAACCCATGGGCCGACATCCATTATCCCATTACATAAACCCTAGCAAACCCTTTGCTAGGTCCAGAAGCCTACAAAATAAGTGAGATCCCATGATCTTAGCTCTGCCTAGGCACTCCATCTTTGACCAGCCTGTCGAAGTCCCAAAAGTGGTCAAACATGACTAATGTTTCCTCAAAACTTGGTCAAGGGCCAACAGACCCCCAACACTCACTGGTGACTCATCCCGAGTCACTTAGATATGAGCAGTGCTCCTTTAATGGCCTTGAGCTTAGCTCGAACTGCCTCGACTTGCTGCTTCTCAAGAGCATCCTACTTGGAAAACTCCTGAATTAGTTTCTCTGCAATAGGCCCTTCTAGGTGTTGTTCCACTGTCATAACCACTTGGTCTAGCTACGAGCCTTGCCCTTCAATCTCTTCAAAAATCGTGCATGCTTCATCCTGCACCGGTTGTAGTCTCTATGTAACCTCCATGAATCTTCTCACGATGGAAGTAATCTGTTGCTGGACTGCATGCTCCTCTTGTGATCTCTTCATTCGATCGACCACAATGAGTAGCTTCATATGCACCTACATGATGGATGCTTGCTGTTGTGCCTCCTAGAGTTGCGCTTCCAGTTTCCTTAGCTCTGGATCTTCTATAAGGCATTCATAGATTTGGTCACTTTTGTCACTTAGCTGCTTACATTCTGAGGTGAAGACCTTGATCCTTCCAACTGCACTCTTGGTGACTTCCTCCCTTTGATCGTTCACTTCTTATGGAGTGCTCAAATTTTTTTGAATATCCAACTTCGTTACCCATTCTTGAAGCTGCTAAATGGCCTCAACGAGCTTCCTCACTTGAATCTCTACTAACTCTAGTTCCTCCTGTGCCAAGCCTAACACAAAACGAATTTATTTAGTTACCACTTCTTTGACCACAGTTCTCTCGATGAGCAGCTAGTCTTTTTCTTTCTATATCTTTGCATTGTCCTCATCGAAAAATCACTCGAATTTCATATTTATCCTTCTCATAGGCAGTTACGCAGGACTGTGCAACTCGTAGTTGCTCCATGACTTCCTCCTTTTCTTGCTTCAAGGATTTTATAGCCTTCTCCTTTTCTTCATGGACTCGATGAAGTCGAGCCTCTCTTACATATTCTAGTCTTTGTAATTGGGAAACCTCATCCCCTAATTCTACAATATTTGATGAAGAAGGCACAGTAGGTACTGCGTGCCTCGAATGGATGGCTTGTTGTATATCCTTTAGCTCCTTCTCGATTATTTCATAGAACATCTCCCGCTTTGCTCCATATCACTCCAAGATATCCTCTGAAGCATATTCGATGGCTACAATGATTAGATCGACTTCGTCCTCTATGAGTGTGGCCTTCATCTTGGGCTTATTGGTGCACGTCTTCTTTCTTGCTGAAGGTTTCTGCAGGGAAACCTTCTTCTTCTTCGATGTTTTGGCCTCGGTAGGGGGATCCTTTGGTGGTGTAACTTTGCCTTATTTTTGTGTTTCTCCTTCATCCCCTCCTCCTTGTCCATTTCCTTGGTCTTATCCTCCTCCTTCTGGTGCGTCAGATCCATCTTCTACAAAGGCGTTGTCCTCCTCATCAATTTCTTGTATTTCTGCCTTTTTATTATTTTTATTCATCCTTCTCTGCTTGACATGCTTGACCCAAGTGACCAAGGGTCTTCCTATGATGTCCACATCGGAGAGCTATGCATATTCAACCGGTACAATGAACTTTGTCGACCATTCTTTAGTGATCTCCTCCATATCTTCGTCGACCGGCTTATAATATGACTGCAACTCCTCCTTTCTTTCATCCCTATGTGCAGTGATATAGATAAAGTGTCGATCTGCATGAAACTTTGCTAGAAGTATGTACTAGTGCAATGTGTTCAGTTTCATGCGTGGGAATGCCTCAATCAATATGAATCAGTTTGTTATGGCATGGTCTCAACGGTCCATTCGCTCATAATTGTGTTTTCTAGCCTTTCTGGGGTGTCATTCTAATGGTTGGGGCACCTCCAACATTCATATAGCTTCATCGTGGCAAATTCCCATTCCTAGTGGTTCTGCTATTTCGGAGAGGTTCAATTTCTATAGATATGCCTCCTGCGAAGAATTTTTTGGAACTTCTTGTAGTTTTTCTAACTTGGATTTCTTCTTACTGAGATTCCTAGCCTTCTTTCTTGTAATCTGGGCTTCTGGGTTCCTCTTTCCATTTGTATTCTTATTCTCTCTTGGTGAAAGGACTTCGCACTATTGTTGTTCTCTTACAAATTCCAAGGTTAGTGTCCCTTCTCTTACAATTTTTGGGGTGGCTATACTTCTTTCCTGCACCGATAGTTTCTTCAAGCCTTCATGCATTCTTTCAACGTTGACAACTAATTCTCTTTCCCTTTGTTGCTTCGACTTGTCCTCTTGTTCTTCTATTAGTCACTCTATTTTTCTAGTTATGAAGTCCCTTAGTTCTTTTTTTTTTTGTTCTATAACTTCCTCCTCTTCTTTCCTTCTGATCTGATCCTTCTTAATCCAAGTCTTTCCTAATAAAAGTGAGAAAGGGGCGTCGTTCTCAACAAATTTAATGACTTCAAATTCTTCTTCAGTCGATGTTTCATGAGAAATCATAGGTATATTAGTAACTCTTCCACATAGGGTTATCATATTTCCTTTAAACAAGCCTATCCTTCCCAATGAAGGTATCATAGCAGGTCTTCCCAAATTTTCCCAAGTGCTTTCTGGAATAATATTCACATGTGTTTCATCATCCAATACACAATCTATGTCAAAGTCTTCTATTCTTGTAACTATGCGCTATTTTTATTTCAGGATCTATGGTAAATTGATGTCTCTGTGATCATCCATAACTTCTTTTAACTATATTAACATAGTCTCAGACTCATTCTCTTTATGATTCTTTAACATATCCTTAGTCGCTTGACCTTCTTGATAGTTTTCTTGTCCCATGTTCATCTTTTCAACTTTAGCAATCATCCTTGGGCAATCCTCAACCTCATGACCAATATCTTTACAACAAATACAAATAGGACCTGTACCAAGGCATTTCTTAGCAATATGTCTCAGTCTTTTGCAATTATAACACAGTGTCAATCCTCTCTTTCTTTTAAATGAGCCCCAACCTTTCCTTTACTGCGCACTGGGATCATAGTGATGGACCTGCAATATCCAAATATTCTTTCTAGGTTCCTGCATCCACCTATTAGTCCAAAAATTCATTCTATGCATAGGAATAATATATCTTTCTCTATTTCTACCAAATTTATTTAGATCATCTCTTTATTCTAACTGTGCCCTACCTTCTAGAATAGGACAAAATCTATCAAGCATACCTAGATCATATTTTTGAAGAAAAATTTTCCACTTATCTTACCCTTACCAGAGCAAAAAGATTTAAGATATTACCTTTTTTCTTCAGATCAGGTTTCTTTCTTATCACAGAGATTTCTCTTTTCTTCAGTTCCCAACAATCACAGTTTCAATTCCTAACAATGGAACCATTTGCTAGCACAGGAGTATAACCAAGGTTCAATGCTTCAACAACGTGCCAAAAAAACCCTAACTACTGACCCTTTCGGCAACACCTGTGAAGCAAATGAAGTCTCACTCGAGGTAGAGGCAAGGGGGGTTGCAGGACTTAGGTGTATACAACCAATATGGGACACAGATATGTCATTACAACACTTAGCAGAGCACTTAGACAATAGTATGCATTAGTTTGTGGGTCTCATTCAAATCCTAGATTAAACCCTTATTACAGATCCAAGCAATAACAATAAATATCAAGCAGTTTCAATCACTTATCATATAGAATTAGCTCAGATCTAGCATTAATTTATCTTTAATACCATTAAGCACTAAGCAACAACATCATATGCATTCATCATACCTGATAACAACACTAAGAAGATAAATGACATAATTCACATCACACAAATCTCATCAAGACACAAGATATACATGGTTCACCCAAGTGTGAGGCTACATCCACCAACTTCTTCTACTTCTTTATTAGTCTTAAATCTTCTTAAATTCTTCTTCTCCTGTGCATAAAGCCACATAACCAAACTCCACAAAGGATAGGAGATCTGCACGTTGCGCACGAGATCCTCCTTCCCAAACCCAGGTCAAGGCATGAAACCAACTCCTTATTAGCATAGAGCCTTACTTTACACAGACAGTTCACACAAAGAAACTTACAATCTCTTTCACTGAGCCAACATTAACACTTACAACATATTGTGCACATATCCAATCTCAACCACCTTCTTACATCGCTTAGCTACTTATTTATACATTTACAACAAGGCCTAATCATGGGTAAACCCATGGGCCGAAATCCATTAACCCATTACATAAGCCCTATTAAACCCTTTGTTGGGTCCACAAGTTCACAAAATAACTGATATCCCATGATCTCAGCTCCCCCTGGGTGCTCCATCTTCGAGTAGCCTATCGAAGTCCCAAAAGTGGTCAAACATGACCAATGTTTCCTCAAAACATGGTCAAGGGCCAACACCACACCTCTAGGTTTCTTGTAGTCTTCTTCAAAGAATCTTCTCATAAGGGTTGTGCTTAAAGCTACGCCACAAGAGGACCTCTTTGGATACTTCACCAAATACACCCATCACTTATTCCTTCAAACAAACCCA
This sequence comes from Picea engelmannii, assembly GCA_009831015.1. Taxonomy (NCBI): domain Eukaryota; kingdom Viridiplantae; phylum Streptophyta; class Pinopsida; order Pinales; family Pinaceae; genus Picea; species Picea engelmannii. Next base: position 130,018 of record ML808928.1, on the reverse strand, counting down.
TCACTTCTAGAGGCTTCTTTTTGGGTTGACATTAATGAAAACCAACTATCCAACAATATCCCCCTTTCACATTGATGGAAACACTCATACTCCCCCTATGATCATCACTCCTCATCTCTCTGTTTTTATTTTTCTATCCCCCTTTGAGGTCAATGTAAAAGGGTATCCCCCTTGGGGATAATCCCCCTATCTTCATGCTTCTGATATTTCTCTTTTGATAGCTATATTTATCCCCCTTTGACATCATGGGAAAGATGGTAACTCCCCCTTTTGGTATGTCTCCCCCTATCTTCATGCTTCTGTTCTTTCTTTCCTAATCTCTTTGTACTGACGATTTCTCGCCCCTTGGATTCTCTTCAAGACATTGTGTAGATTGATTTGGGTCTTCTTGTACTTTCCTCCTTTCCTCTCTTCCGATGCTTCTTGTCCATTGGTTCTTCCTTTTGTAATTCACTGATATATATACAAATCATTCAAAGTTACTTGACTTCATATATTTATGGATTTTCATGTTTACTACTCAGACATCAATGACCACATCTTTCAAAAAAAATCCTTTAATGATATAGCTTCTGCTAACGGTTTCTCTTCCCCTGTCTTGTTCTTCCTTTCACTGCTTTCCTTCCTCTGGCTAGCTGATTTCACTTGTCAATATGCTTTCATCCGTTATGATATATCTGTCTAGACCTCCCAAAAATCTTATGAATCCATATTTTTCCATAAAATTATCCATGATTATGGTACTCAATTATGCACTATGCTGACACATATTCCACTTTACTCTTCTGAATATTTCTTCGACTGTGTTGTAACTGATCACTACATATTCCTACAAATAAAGTTGTCTTCTCTTTATGCGAATAAAAATCTATCTGTTTGATACAATTTGTACTGAATATATCCCTCCCTGAATACGTGCGTGGAATACAATCATGAATTACTTCCTTAAATCATTCAAAATCTTCCTTTCGAAAATATGAAAACACTTCATACTACTCGAAAGATAGTTCATTGATTTCTAGAGTTGATGCTTAGACCCCGCTTCTTCAATATCCATATTTACTGGGAGTCTCCAAGTCGAATGGCTCAGAAAGATGGAGGAAGCCTTTGTAATGTTGAGTAATATTCATCTTCACCTATGGATTCATCATCTTCTTCTTTATCTTGAACTCTGACATCTTCCTCTTTCTCTGTAGATTCATCATTATATTGCACTACTACAAATACAGAGTGTATGATTCATGGGAGTTCTTCATTCACCTATTATTCCTTTACCTATTCTTTATTCACTTGTTATTTCTTTCTTTTCCAAACCTTCTTGCATATGATATCAATGTTTTCTTTCATGGAAGTATCTATCATGCTTCTACAATCATGGGATATGTGTCCATAGTTGTGGAATTTGTAAAATTCAATATTGTATGGAGCCACATAAACATTTCTTTCTTGACCATTTCTTCCATAAGATCTGTAATCTACAACTTTATGCATAACCTTGATATAAAGTGAACTACCCAAACCACTTAGAATAGAATTCATAGCCCTCAAATTTTTTTCATTTTTTTTCCTTCCATATTTATCTACTAGGGGAGTGGCAGGTGTTGTGTATCCATATACTACTAATTTCCATACATAAAATCCTTGTGCCTGTAAAAATGTTTCCATCCTTCTATTCCATAAGGCATAGTTATGACCATCAAACACTGAAGTTCCATTCTTAGTGCAGTCCATGATCTTCCTTCTAGTTGTTAGACTATTACTAAAGGAACCTTCTCTAACACTAATTGTTGGAATACTGAGAGGGGGAGAATCATTATTGATCACTTTTTACAACGTTTAATCAAAACATGTAATCATAATGTTTATAAATAATTCCATCCACTCATGATTACATTCAATATATATCATAAACATATAATCATAAAAAATGCATCACATCATAACCACAGATACACAGTACACTAGGGTTTTACATGGAAACCCAAATGGGAGAAAACCATAGAATTATTTCTTATATATCAAAGATTACATTCATAGGAAGAACCAACTTTGAAATTATCTAGCAACAACTAGAAGGAGGATCCAACCCCCTATTTACAGGCTCCAACCCAAAGGAAGCTACAACTCACTGAGTTCTACATATACAACTGGAAGGAGGATATGGCCCCCTAGTTTACAACCTCCAGCCTGAAGGAATATCCAACTCCTTTTGTTCTATGGATCCAACCATAAGGGGGATACGACCCCCTGATTTACAGGCTCCAACATAAAGGAAGCACCAACTCCCTGTATTCTCCAGCTCCAAGTGAAATGAGGCTACAACCCCCTTTCCTTGCCCCATCCTGCTACCTTGAAATTTAAGTGTAGACTCAAGTTGTCACTACCACTAATACTACCACTATCACATCAACATGTCACTGTTATTTCCATTGTCACTGTCACATAAACCTATCAATATCAATTTCACTTCCATTTCCATTATCATTATCACTACCACTGATACTAATAGATCATCATCAACTAGACCAGATGATACACCAAGAACATTACCAAGATGGCACAAAACCATGTGTTGATATATTTGTGTCATACCAATACAAGCATGTGTTATACCAATAAACCATGTACCAAAAAATTACCATACCATGCATCAACCATGTACCAATCATATACCATATCATGCATCAACCATGTACCAAAATATGCCATAAACCATTCACCATGAGATGTGCCTCAACCATATACCATATCACTCATGATATGTGTCAATCATGCCATAAACCATGCACCATATGATGCTCCTCATTTTTATACCATATCACTCATGACATGTCTCAATCATGCCATAAACTATGTACCATAAGATGTTCCCAAATAAAGTACCATAACATCAATTATGTGCCTCAACCAAGTACCAAGGAAGGTGCCTGATACATATTCCATAAAATCCAATATGTGTCTCAACATGTACCAACATACCAAAAAATGTACCTTATACATGTGACAAAGATATGCCTCAAACCATGCACCAAATATGTGCCTCAAGCATTTGCTAATGTCTCAATAATATACCAAAGACATGCCTCAAGCATGCATCATAGCATCACCAATATATAACCCTCAAAACATGCATATAAAGATACCTTTAACTCTGTAACAAACCCGACTACATCATCATAACTTCGTCATACTTTCAACAACTTGAAACAAGCCTATCTCTCAAATATGTCTCGGCTTTGCATGACTAAGCCATTCATCATGTAAGGCCTCGTGAGATGAGTTTCATAAAACCCTCAGGGGTGCCTCATGGAATAATTGTAGACTTACCCGTGGGGGTCAACAAAATTAGGTTATTTCAGAAACCCTTCACTCTTCTATGAAATTTTGATACCTTCACCTTCGCACTCCTTCGCTAACTCAGATTCACCTCTTCAAATTCACCCATATATCACTTGGTCACTTGATAGATATTCAATGAACTTACTTGTACAAATGAGAGGATCCTTGAAGTGTATTTATACTTTTTCAGGTGACTTCTTTCCTTAACTTTAGGGTTGACCTGTACTTTCTTTTATAACCATTTTACCCTTTAATTAATGACTTGTAAATTCTTGTTGCAAATTTTTAGGGGCTTCTTAACCATTCTTCAGGTATTTCAACTTCACGAGAGAATAACTCCTCAATCATGAGGAAATATGTAACTATTCTAATCTAGGGAAAAGCGGGGAGATTTACCAGTAGATCCTTACATAGACATCATAGAAGATACATACACACATATAGACATAGATAAATAAGTACACAAGTAATTAGATCCCAAATAACAATCCTTTATTATATGATATAGAAGTATAACACAATTGTATATAATCTCTCACATGAATCTACTTTAGCTTTCATTTGCTTGTCTATTTATACTCCTTTCAGGAAGTTATAACTACTTAACTGCCTAGGTCGGTTGGTTAACAGATAATTTGACGGACCCCTACTTCTGACTTTGATGACTTACCGACTAATTCTTAGTTGACCGTTGGGTCTAGTTGAGATATTTGACTAGCCCCTACAACATCTCCCCCCAACTCAATTCGTTTCTCATCTCGAGCAAGCGTGGAGTATACAAAATTATTTTTCCATAATTTAATTACAAAATTACAAAATTGAGAAGTAGAAAATGGCAAGAGAGAGAGAGAGATAAATATGAAAGAAGAGGAGACAAAATCTTCATATTTCTGACTGCTCTGATATGCCTGGACTTCCCTTGAAGGTCTCATCGAATTCCTTTTTCTGTTCACTTTATGTACTAATTTTTAAGGTGGTATGAATGTTGCTATGGGATGATTGTTTCATTTATTGTATGAAATCACACCACATGTTGATTGCATGCTGTGATTCTAGATTTAGTCTTTTGACTAGGAAATCAGGTTGACATTTTTTGCTATATCGGATGTCTGAATTGTACCCAACTATTAGTCAAATTTCTATTCTATGACCTGCATTTTATATTTGAGATGGATGAGATGATTGGTTTCTTGTTCAGTTTCCAACTGCACCTTGTGTCCCTCCTTCCACTATTCTTGTTATTTTTTTGAGAGTTATAGCTCCGTTGATTTTTCTTTTTCTAGCTATGTGGTGAGGCTTCCTTGATTTTTCTATCAGTGGTTGAGTTTCTTTCTCTTTCTATAATTATGATTGTAGCCTTTTGTATTCAACATCTTCTAAATGAATATGCAAAATGGGTTGGTCATTCACTTACCATAGAATTCAGTGTGATAGCTTGTTTGGTCAATTTGTCTATATTTTACTTGAATCCTTTAGATTATCTCATTCTTCCACCAAGGTTGTGTCCATCTTCTCCTGATTTTTTTGAATTTCCTTGGCTGCTAAGTTGTGTTGTTGTTCAACTTCCTCTTTTTCTTTTTGTAGAGTCACTACTTGTTGTTGGTATTATGTACTAGTTTTGATCAACCTTTCGATTAGCTCCTTAAATCCCGCTAAAGGGTTTTGTGCCTCTACTATATTCTTTATCCCCTCATGAAACCTGAGTGCTTCTTTTCACTCCTGCAAGATGTTATTTTGTTCTTGTTTTAATTTCTCGACCCGATTTCTTTGTTTTAGCACCTTATTCCACCTCCTTGTTGATTCTTTCAAAATGGCTCCATGTAAGTTGAATAAGTATTTGTCATAAATAGTGGTCGGGTTGAACATGGATTCGATCGTGGAACCCAATGGGATGGTTGAGCGGGTTGTTCTAATAGTGATCATGGGCGGTGTTGGCAGCCACCAATTCTGTCAATTTTATCATGATTAAAAGTCATCAAAAAGAGATAAAATCCTTTCTGTAGTTGCCTCCTCCCTATATTTATAAATGATTATGTCTTTGGCATCGAGGTGATTTATTGGGCTAACTTACTTTATGATTTTTTTCATTTTAGATTTCATTTTTTTTGTTTAAATTTCATGACTGCAAGCATGAAATTCAAACGAAAACTTCGCTTGGGTAATCATTCTATGGTTTGTGTTTTTCCTTCTATTCTTTTACCTAAGATATTAAATCTTGAGGGAACCTATATGTGTTACTAAGTTTAAATTTCATAAGCTCATTGATTAATCAACTGCCACGTATTATGGAGAATATGATTTGATTAGTTCTATGGTTGATTGTATGGTCTAATTATTCGATATCCATAATCATGTTGCAAATTTGGGTTAACAATTGATATATTCTCTTTTCTCTATCAGTCATATCGTTGTCATGTCACTTGGTACAGGTCTGATGAACCCACGAATACATATCATCCTATTGTCCTGTACATTTAATGACCCACATTCATTGTTTTAATTGGCATTTGATAGTGGTTGAGGGTTTGATCTTCATTATATGTAATGGTTCATAGGTCTACGCACCCTCTAGTTTTCTATTTCCCCAAACTTAAGTTATCAAGCATGATAGTCTGCAAACTTTTTAGGTATCGGGCCGTTTTAGTTTTCAAAGACCTCTCCTTGCTACTTGTTTATTGGAAGTCAAAGCCTCCCTCCTGTGATATCTATTGTGTCTATTTGACAGTGACCATGGCCCCTATGGCTTGAATCAAACCTAATGTCTATCAGGAACTTCTTGCCCACGACGATGCCATAAATGATTTACAGGCTCACGGTTGGGATGTCTTCATCCGAAATTTCGAAGGTTACAACCTTGTGGTCGCACAGGACTTTGATAAAACATTTGATGGGTTTAGAGCCAAAGTCGGGGATGTGTAATTGGAGGTCACATAAGACTCTAGAGCTCGGGTGACATGACTGTCATAGGAAGGTGAAAAGTGGTTCAAAAATGCTAAACTGAAAGGGGTTCCATGGATCCTATTCATGGTCTCTCACAAATCTACCTACTGCCCTAAAGGTATTCCTATTACCCTCCTAAAACCTCTATGACACGACTTTATTTTGATTCTGAAACAATTTATAATGTGCAAAGGCAGGTATAGTTTGGTATTTTTATACCATATCCATTTTTTTATGTTGTTCCTAGGGTTTAAACTAAACATGCCCTTCTACTTGTTGATGAGCCTATATAAAATGTCAAAACGTTATAAGAGATAAATATTAAACCCTCTGTCAATCCTCTTTCATCACAGGCTTATAAGGATTCTGTCGGTATCGCACCTGTCTCAAATTGGGGACACTTGGGAAAGCTTCTCGAGTCGGAATAATTTTCCCCAACCCAACAACACAGTGAACTCACGTTTAAATGTGAACCCCAATTCTGAGAATCCTATGACCAAGATTTAAGATTTTGATTCACATAATGACTATGAAATTAATGAACCAGTTTCTTTTTCTTTGCAAACCCCCCTCGGTAAAACACCATGATGTATGTTTACACCCAGAAAATCATTAGAAGAAGTAGTGGATGTTTTAAAAGAGAAGTTTTCTTCTGATCCTATCAATGAATCGAATTAGGGTTTTAATGACAAACCTGCTCTTAAGAAAATTTGTAAGAGCAAGAAACAGGATAACTCACATTTGATTTTTATGAAAAAGAGAGTTGGCCGATTGATATCCAGGAATATGCGAAATCGAAAGCATGATATTTTTGAGCTCAATCTCAATGATCAAGGTCAATGATCAATGCTCAAAAGATGAGATCAACAATTTCCTTACACTAGAAGATTCGAATAATCAATGTCTCGGGAATGAAACTACTGGTCAAGCCAAGTAATATGACTTTGTCTCTAGACTACCTTCGTTTTTGAAAGGCAAAGAGGGATTTGTTGGCATTAGTGATGACTTGAAACAAGCCACAGGGAGAGTCAAAGTATCCATTTCTAAGTGTTCTCAACCTAGGCCTGTTGTAGCACCGGTACATTGTGACAATTTCTTAGACTGGGTAGAACACTATTACAGGGACATACCATATCTACAGGCACAATTAAAACATCTAGTTGCTCACAATTCTCTGCTTGAACGAGAAAATCAAGAGTTGAAGGCATGCATAGATTGGAAAATTAAAAGGCCCAAGATATCTGATAATATAATCATCAAACATGCAACCAACTTCAATGCCATCATTAATTCACAACTATCTGACCCTTCACTATCTAATTTCCAAAATGGTAAAAGTTGTTTTGATTTTATTGCATTTTATTCTGTTATGAAAATTGAATAGGAAGATTTAATTTTTATTTTCTTTGTTAATATAATACTAGCTACAGAATCTCACGATTCTATAGCCAGTTTATTTCTGAATGCTAGTTGGCATTATTTTCTGAATATCAATTTCATTTTGTTACCTACACGAAAATGATGATTATGGTGCTATTTACATGGAGAAACTATCTTGGATCATGCACTGTATAGTTTTGTAGTTTCTTTATTTTTCATAAGACTTTGTTATTATGTAATAAATTTTGACAAACCAACTCCTACGGGAATGGTTTCCTGTTGTACTATTTTTCTAAAACAATCTATTTTGGGGGGATTGCACTCTATCTTGCATAATAAGAGTTTGTTAATCCAAAACTAGTTTAAATAGTGATCATTGTTAGTAGTGAATATAACTTTTGTTGGGATACTTTATGGACATGTGATTTTGAGAACTGATATGGAGAAGCTACTCACCATTGGCTTTATACCTATGTGATGTTTACCCCATTATGTTCTTTCATTGCCTTGATCTTATGAAATATTATTATGTTTGATGCAACTTTAGTCTAGTTATCATATGGTGTTTCATATTATTAAGTATTTTGATGTTGTCTATAATTTGTTATTCCATTTTTACATTTGTGATTAATCTATCATTTGATTACTATTGATTTATTCAGGATATTAAATGATAAGATAATATTAATGCTTTGAATTGAGTTTCCTTTCATTCTAAGTGTTGATTATCATAAGATCACCATATCTTTACATTTATCATTATGTTGCTATATTCTCACTTCAACACACCTTCGAATTTATTCTCGTAGTATTAGCACTATTCTATCACATTTTCCCCTCACATCCAGGACAGTTAGGAGCTCGAATTACACAGGAAGATAAACTCGGTTGATTGATTAGTTACAGGTTAGTTTGTTTGTTATTTAGTTAAATTATTTATTAATGGATCAAGATAGCATGAATTAGCTTTGACTGATTATGTATTCTTATTTCATTCATATTTTCTTAGTATTCATTAGTTTTAGATCTTTAAATATTCAAAAAGAAAACAAAAAATGTATGTGCTTTCTTTATCTCTTTATAAACACTTTTAAGAACATCCATTTCACAATATGACAAGTAAATCTTGCAAGTTGTATATAGACTGTATATAATGATATGCACATATTCTTGTTTTTATTTCAACACTTATAATTAGTAAATTTATACTCTTAGCATCATAGCTTTTAGATTAGCTTATTTTCTTTTATTATTTTTAGGACTTTAGTTGGCCAACAGAGCCATTAAACCTATCGAGGTATTTCAACCCAAATAACTTGGGTTATTTAGACAACCTCGGTCCATATTTGACCTTCCTTTTGACGGTGTGTCACATATGCTCATCAAAAAATGGCGCTATAAGGAGGGCCTGAAATTAATTGATGGCACGTCACTCTGACACAAACGTTACCCTTGAAAAAACAACTACCTCAAATGATAAACCTGATATTCCTATCGAACCAGTGACACCACTCCCTCAAGGGATTGACGTCGAAGAAATTGTCCGCCAGTCACTCATAAGAACCCATAGTGCCTTGTCTCGTATTAGACAGCCTGGAAGGAAAATCAATCAACCCCTTGAATTTACAAACCTTCAAGAACAACTTCAAGGAACTAGTCTGCCCAAAAACCCTTTAGGTGGTAATACTACCAATCCTACTGAAGCACCTATCCTTGGTGCCAGAGGATCTGGTATTCCACTGTCTCCACCTGGCTATTATCCATGCTCTTCAAGAAGAGAGTCCTTGGATGAAGGAATTTCTTCATTAGAACCATCTCAGCCTTTGACACCACCAACTCCAATGGAAAATAAAAATAATCCTTCCAAACCCTGGCTCAATAAAGATGTTGTGGCCGTACCTGGACCCTAACACCCATTACCTAAACATCCAGAGAAATGGCTGCCCAAATTTGATCCAGATTCAAAGAAATAAAATGAGGATCACATGAAGAAATTTATGCTAGCCATTAGACTCTGGAATGTGGAACACGGATATGTAGTGTGCAAATTATTTCCTTATACTTTTGTGGGAAATGCTTCAACTTGGTATTTCGCTCAACAGCCCCAGACCATTGTCTCTTGGGACAAGTTCAAAACTTGTTTTCTAGAAATATTTGGAGATGATAAATCTTTGGAAGTCTTGGTTATGGAACTCTCTAGCTTAAAAGTGAACCCTAAAGAAAAATTGAAGTACTTTAACCAAAGGTTTTTGACGTTAAAGTATAAAATCCTTGTAGATTCGATGCTTCCAGAAAGCTTAATTGTTGCATATTATGCTAAAGCCTTGCACAATAGCATAGCCATTTGGGTTAAAAGGTCCAAAAAGAACACGTTGTTAGAAGCCTTTGAGGAGGCAAGTCAAATTGAGAAAGATATATTGAGCTTAAAATATAATCTTAGTAGTGAAGTTGAGACAGCTTCGTCTTCTAAGAAGAAGATAGAAATCCTCACTAAACCTCCTTGTTGATTAAGGTTTGTTGTCATTGATGTCAACCCTTGAAGAAAGCCTTGTAGCACAAAGGTTAGGTAAAGGACCCAAGATTGTTTGATCTAAAGATGACTCGTTATTGTCTTGTCATGGTTGATAATAAGTAGAAATGGATGAACTCCAAAGTGGTCCCCTTATGGTGAAAGCCCTCACGGGAAGATGCTTTACGGATTGAGTTATCCTATAAATATGGTTAGAGAACCCATGCTTATTTGTTAAATAATGAGATGAACACCAGTGAATTTTTCAGTGAAACTATCCTAGATGGATAGTACTTTTCATGCCATTTTCGGTGGTATATGGAACGTCACATAACTTCTCACGGTTAGAGAGTTATGGCCATGAGAAGTTGGAGAACCCAGGTTTGGCTAATGGACCCAAGTTTGTTTAATGGATAATGGTATGAGTTTTGATATATTTTAAGGTAATACTATTCTATATGGATATTAAATTTCATTCCATTTCCGGTGGTATGTGTAACGTCACATAACTCCTCACAGTTTGAGAGTTATCGCCTTACGAATTTGGAGGACCCTCATATGTCATCTAGAAGCCCCAAAAGGTCAAAGTAGTCAAAGTGGTTTAAGATATTTTAAAAGGTAAATAATAAAGTGAAGTGATGAGTGTAGTATAATTCAAAGTAAATATAAAATAAATTATTTCAATAATAAATTTAATGGAGAAATTAGAAGTGGGTGAACCCTAAAATAAGGAAAGTGGGCAAAGTGACCTAGAAGATGTTTTTAAGGAAGCTACTTGGAGATTATAAATAAGAGGCAAGGCTCTCTCATTTAATACACACATGAGCATATTGAATACCTATAGGTGTCTAAGGTAACAAAACGATATCCAAGCTGAATTTATGAGGAAAGTGAAGAAAATAAGGATGGAATTCAAGGATAAATTCTTTTGATGATGTTTTCTAAGGTATGTTTTGTTTTTAGGTCATCTCACCATTTTCACAATAATCTTTTTTCTAGAATGATTAATACCATGAAATTGCTATGCCATTGAGGAAACATATCCAATCCTCTATGGTAAGAAATTTATCTTTTGGGTCGTTGTATTTTTGGAGTTACACTCTGTGGAACATAGGGTTTGTGGCTAGTCCTGAAACTAGTGAAAAACAGGTGTTTCGGGTAACAACGTCATAGCTTCTTCATAACAGATCCAAATTCAGTAAGACAAATTTTTTTGATTAGAGTATTGTCTGTAGTATGTTTTGCAATAGTTTCAGTTCAATTCAACAAACATTCCATGTGGGGCATGCTCTACAAGGCCGCTCTCTAGAATAACCCAGAATTCAACAAGGTGTGCCATTTTTGCCATAACTCGTTTTATAAGAGGTTCCAAGTAGTGAAACATGGAGGAATTGCATAAAACATATTGAAGAACATTGTGTATCAGTTTTAGATCTTTATTCATTACAGGTATGTGATCATATACACTAGGTCTATTATAGAGTTACAAATAATATTTGAATGATGAAATTGATGAGGGCTTTTGGTTGAGGTACAAGTTGGGTACATGGTTAAGACAAGAAGTTGATGAGTTGGCACATAAATAAGGTGTATAGATGATGATGTTGGTACATATTGATGAGTCATAACTGATGAGTACTTGACACATTATTGGTACATACTTGGTACATGGTTGGTTGCACTTGTTTATGATACACGTTGATTACAAATTGTTTGGTACAGGTTCGTGCATGGTTGATGCACTTTTTTATGGTATAGGTTGATGCATGGTTGATGCATGGTTCATGTTTATTGGTACATGTTTACAACGGTATATCTCATAGTGATAGTCTGATAGTGGTTCCATCATTCTACTTCTACTTTAGGGCAGTTGGATGGAGCAAGAACAGGTGGTTATAGCCACCTTCCGGTTGTAGTTGGAGAACATAGGGGGTTGTAGCCTCATTATGGTTGTAGCCAGAGAATTGGGGAGTTGGAGATTCCCTCAGGTTGTAGCCTGAGAAACTAGGGGGTTGGAGCCTCCTGCCAGTTTCAATTGGAAAACAATGGAAGTTGGTGCTTCCAATGAATGTAATTCTTCAATATATATAAGATAAATAATTCTCTGGTTTTCTCCCGATTTGGGTTTCCACGTAAAACACTAGTGTACTGTGTATGTGTGTGATTGTTCATTTCTTATTGCTCATTATTGGATAATAATTCTACATTGATATAACATTTGGATTATTTGGAGAAAAAGGATTATAATTACACTATTACTGATTCACACCCCCCTCTCAGTAATCCAGCAATTGGTTTCAGAGAAGGTTCCTTCATAAATTAGTTTAACCATTGAAAGGTATTTCATGGAGAGTACCAACTCATATAAAAATGGAATACCACACTTTGAAGGACAGAAGTATTCCTTTTGGAGCATAAGGATGAAGACATATATACAAGCACAGGGGTTTGAAATTTGGTAATCAATTGTAGATGGATACACAGTACCAGCAGTTCCACCAACAAATGAAAAAGCAGTGAAAATTGGTCATAATAATTCCAAAGCTACAAATGCACTTTTGAATGGTCTTAGTGAAACAATAATCACCAAAGTTGCAAATTGTAAATCTGCCAAAGAGATTTGGGACAAGCTTCGAAATATTTATGAAGGAGATACAAAAGTTAAAGCAGCAAAACTTCAAACTTACAGAGGTCAGTTCGAACAACTAAAAAAGAAGGAAGATGAGAATATTGCAGCCTACTTCATAAGAGTTGACGAAATAGTGAATGCAATCATAGGATTAGGAGAATAAATTGAAGAATCTTTAATTATTCAAAAGGTACTAAGATCTCTTCCTATGAGATTCAACCCTAAGATATCAACACTAGAATAAATATTATATCTGAACTCAATAAGCATGGACAAACTGCATGGAATCTTCACATCATATGAAATGAGAACTGAACAGGAAAATCTAGATATAAAAGAAGCAACCTTCAAAGCATCCAAAAGATCAAAGAAAAAGAAAAAGGAACAAGAAGAATATAGCAGTACCAGCGATGTCTCAAGAGATGATGAAGAAGTGGCCAACTTCATCAAAATACTGAACAAGGGAACCAATAGTAGGTATATAGGTAAGCTTCCTTTAATTTGTTTTAATTGTGATGGTATTGGTCATTTTGCTAACAAACGTCCTCATAAGAAAAAGAGAAATGATGAAGGTTACTCAAAAGGCAAACACGCATATAAAGAGAAAATAACTACAAAGAAAGATTTCAAGAAAATCTTATGCATCAAAGAAGACATCTCATCATCAGATGAAGATGAAATTAGTGATAGTGAGACAGAAAGCGTTCTATTCATGGCAGTAAAATATTCTGACAAAGAAGACTCTGAAGAAGAATATGAAGAAGTAAAAGAAGGATATGAAGAAGTCAAAGACAAAATTGAAGAGGCTGAAGTTGACTATCGAGAAGAATTAATGTGTGCCATAGAAGTTATCAGAAGAGAAAAGAAGAAAAACAATAAACTAAAAGCAGAACTAGAGAAGAAAAAGGACACTCGAGAACTAGAACAAATGATCACAAGATTGAAGGTTCAAATAGAAGAACATAAAAGAATTGAAGAAGCACTCAAAGAACAACTAGAAGAAAATGACAAGATCATTGGAAACTTGGAAGCAGATATTGTCACACTAAGAAAGGATATTCAAAAGAAAAATATGCAGAATAGCTCAAAAGTTATGGATGATATTATCAGCAGTAAAAAATATCATCTTTACAAGTCTGGACTTGGATACAATTAGATAGAAAAGTGATCAAGCTCCAAAACAATAGAGCAAGAAACAAATCCAAAAAACTATGCAAAAACAATAAAAGGGGATAGGAAGATGTACAAGGAAGATTACAAGGACAGTCCTCCACTAAGAAGATTCAGATTTCAGAATCAACAATAGATAGATAGGCCTCAAGAATAAGAATGATTCATAAGAGCACCTTCTTTCAGAAGATCTTCAACTCCTAGGTATCAAACTATATTTTTTGGTTTATGTTATGCATGTAATAATTTTGGACATAAAGCTATAAATTACAGAACTAACAACAGGAACAATAAAAGCTTTCAGAGTCATACACAAAAGGGTTACTCAAGAATACCTAGTGAAACACAAAGAAGAAGTTACAACAGGTTTGAATCTTTGAGAAATGAAGTGGAATGTTACAAATGCAACAATTTTTGACACGTGGCCAAAAATTGTAGAATCCCAGTCCCTTCTAAAGAACCTCAACAGAATAACAATAGTCATAGACAAGAACCTCAGAAAATGACATGGATAAGAAAGCAAGATTAATATAGCAATGAAGAATGCATAGTCACTCTACAGGCTAAGAAGAAGAAACAAGGTTGGTATGTTGAAAGTGGGTGTTCAAAACACATGACAGGTGATAGAGACAAATTTCTTACATTGCAAAAGGAAAGAAATGGAGCAGTCTCCTTCGAAAATGATAATTCAGCCAAAATCATTGGAGAAGGCATAGTCTAAATTGGGAACAAGAATAAAAAGGCACAAAATGTTCGCTGCACAAAATGGGTTTTCAGGAATAAATTAAATGAATATGGACAAGTTACAAGGAACAAATTTATATTGGTATGTAAAGGATATGCACAGATTGAAGGAATCAACTTTGAAGAGACATTTTCCCCAGTTGCCAGATTGGAAGAAATCTGGTTTCTTTTAGCCTATGCATGCTCCAAAAATGTTAAAGTATATTAGATGGACATAAAATCATATTTTATGAATGGGGAACTTGAAGAAGAAGTCTACATTGAACAACCAGAAGGATTTCAGTTGTTAGAGAACACAGATTATGTGTGTAAATTAAAGAATGCCTTGTATGGTCTAAAACAGTCTCCCAGAGCATGGTACTCTAGACTAGATTAGTATCTTTATCTACAGTCGAGGTGTATATTGCATCAACATTATGTTGTACACAGGTTCTTTGGATGAAACAAACTCTGACAGATATACAGGTTGAGTATGATGAGCCCATTCCAATCTATTGTGATAATACAAGCATCATCAATATCTTGAAGAACCCGGTGATGCACTACAAGACGAAGCACATTCCAATAAAGTATCACTTTCTACGGGAATAGGCTACAGAAAAGAACATCAAAGTTGAGTATGTGGGCACAAAAGAACAAGTTCCAGACATATTCACAAAACCACTTCCATGGGAATCCTTTGAATATCTTCGCCAGAGACTTGGAGTTATTTCTACTCCAAAATGAATGATTTTTGAATGCTTATTTTATATGTCTTAGATTTACACGAGGAAACACCATAAGAGGACAGCTCAGTCATGAGGAGCAACCATGGATGGAAAGATACCTTTTCCATTGATGACAAAGGGGGAGAGATTTATCAGATGCAGAGGATAGAGGTAGAGGACAGAGGCATGGTTCTAGGGGGAGCATGTGTGATATGATTTCAGTATTGCATCAGAGTGTTTCCATCAATGCCAAAGGGGGAGATTGTTGATTAAGGTTGGGTTTCATTGATGTCAACCCTTGAAGAAAGCCTCATAGCACAAAGTTTGGGTAATGGACCCAAGATTGTTTGATGTAAATATGACTTGTTGTTGTCTTGTCATGGTTGATAATAAGTAGAAATGGATGAACTCCAAAGTGGTCCCCTTATGGTGAAATCCCTCATGGGAAGACGCTTTGCAGATTGAGTTATCCTAGAAGTATGGTTAGAGAACCCATGCTTATTTGTGAAATAATGAGATGAATGCCAATTAATTTTTCAGTGAAACTATCCTATATGGATAGTGCTTGTCATTAAATTTCCGGTGGTATGTGGAACGTCACATAACTCTCACAGTTAGAGAGTTATGGCCATGAGAAGTTGGAGAACCCAGGTTTGGGTAATGGACCCAAGTTTGTTTGATGGATAACGGTATGAGTTTTGATATATTTTCAGGTAATAATATTCTATATGGATAGTACATGTTATTCTATTTTTGGTGGTATGTGGAACATCACATAACTCCTCACAGTTTGAGAGTTATGGCCTTACAAAGTAGGAGGACCCTCATATGTCATCTAGAAGCCCCAAAAGGTCAAAGTAGTCAAAGTGGTTTAAGATATTTTAAAAGGTAAATAATAAAGTGAAGTGATGAGTGTACTATAATTCAAAGTGAATAAAAAATAAATTAATTCAATAAT
>ML808928.1:88981-102899 GCA_009831015.1 Picea engelmannii | reverse complement strand
GTGTATGTGTGTGATTGTTCATTTCTTATTGCTCATTATTGGATAATAATTATACATTGATATAACACTTGGATTATTTGGAGAAAAAGGATTATAATTACACTATTACTGATTCACCCCCCCCTCTCAGTAATCCAGCAATTGGTTTCAGAGAAGGTTCCTTCAGAAATTAGTTTAACCATTGAAAGGTATTTCATGGAGAGTACCAACTCATATAAAAATGGAATACCACACTTTGAAGGACAAAAGTATTCTTTTTGGAGCATAAGGATGAAGACATATATACAAGCACAGGGGTTTGAAATTTGGAAATCAATTGTAGATGAATACATAGTACCAGCAGTTCCACCAACAAATGAAAAAGAAGTGAAACTTGGTCATAATAATTCCAAAGCTACAAATGCACTTTTGAATGGTCTTAGTGAAACAATAATCACCAAAGTTGCAAATTGTAAATCCGCCAAAGAGATTTGGGACAAGCTTTGAAATATTTATGAAGGAGATACAAAAGTCAAAGCAGCAAAACTTCAAACTTACAGAGGTCAGTTCGAACAACTAAAAATGAAGGAAGATGAGAATATTGCAGCCTACTTCATAAGAGTTGATGAAACAGTGAATGAAATCATAGGATTGGGAGAAGAAATTGAAGAATCTATAATTGTTCAAAAGGTACTAAGATCTCTTCCTATGAGATTCAACCCTAAGATATCAACACTAGAATAAATATTAGATCTGAACTCAATAAGCATGGACGAACTGCATGGAATCTTCACATCATATGAAATGAGAACTGAACAGGAAAATCTAGATATAAAAGAAGCAGCCTTCAAAGCATCCAAAAGATCAAAGAAAAAGAAAAAGGAACAAGAAGAATATAGCAGTACCAGCGATGTCTCAAAAGATGATGAAGAAGTGTCCAACTTCATCAAAATACTGAACAAGGGAACCAATGGTAGGTATATAGGTAAGCTTCCTTTAATTTGTTTTAATTGTGATGGTATTAGTCATTTTTCTAACAAATGTCCTCATAAGAAAAAGAGAAATGATGAAGGTTACTCTAAAGGCAAACACGCATATAAAGAGAAAATAACTACAAAGAAAGATTTCAAGAAAATCTTATGCATCAAAGAAGACATCTCATCATCAGATGAAGATGAAATTAGTGACAGTGAGACAGGAAGTGTTCTATTCATGGCAGTAAAATATTTTGACAAAGAAGACTCCGAAGAAGAATATGAAGAAGTCGAAGACAAAATTGAAGAGGTTGAAGTTGACTATCGAGAAGAATTAATGTGTGCCATAGAAGTTATCAGAAGAGAAAAGAAGAAAAACAATAAACTACAAGCAGAACTAGAGAAGAAAAAGGACACTCGAGAACTAGAACAAATGATCACAAGATTGAAGGTTCAAATAGAAGAATATAAAAGAATTGAAGAAGCACTCAAAGAACAACTAGAAGAAAAGGACAAGATCATTGGAAACTTGGAAGCAGATATTGTCACACCAAGAAAGGATATTCAAAAGAAAAATATGCAGAATAGCTCAAAAGTTATGGATGATATTATCAGCAGTAAAAAATATCATCTTTACAAGTCTGGACTTGGATACAATTAGATAGAAAAGGGATCAAGCTCCAAAACAACATAGCAAGAAACAATCCAAAAAACTATGCAAAAACAATAAAAGGGGATAGGAAGATGTATAAGGAAGATTACAAGGACAGTCCTCCACTAAGAAGATTCAGATTTCAGAATCAACAATAGACAGATAGGCCTCAAGAATAAGAATGATTCATAAGAGCACCTTCTTTCAGAAGATCTTCAACTCCCAGGTATCAAACTATATTTTTTGGTTTATGTTATACATGTAATAATTTTGGACATAAAGCTATAAATTACAGAACTAACAACAGGAACAATAAAAGCTTTCAGAGTCATACACAAAGGGGTTACTCAAGAAGATCTAGTGAAACACAAAGAAGAAGTTACAATAGGTTTGAATCTTTGAGAAATGAAGTGGAATGTTACAAATGTAACAATTTTTGACACATGGCCAAAAATTGTAGAATCGCAGTCCCTTCTAAAGAACCTCAATAGAATAACAATAGTCATATACAAGAACCTCAAAAAATGACATGGATAAGAAAGCAAGATCAATATAGCAATGAAGAATGCATAGTCGCTCTATAGGCTAAGAAGAAGAAACACGGTTGGTATGTTAAAAGTGGGTGTTCAAAACACATGACAGGTGATAGAGACATATTTCTTACATTGCAAAAGGAAAGAAATGGTGCAGTCTCTTTTGGAAATGATAATTCAGCCAAAATCATTGGAGAAGGCATAGTCTGAATTGGGAACAAGAATAAAAAGGCACAAAATGTTCGCTGCACAAAATGGGTTTTCAGGAATAAATTAAATGAATATGGACAAGTTACAAGGAACAAATTTATATTGGTATGTAAAGGATATGCACAGATTGAAGGAATCGACTTTGAAGAGACATTTTCCCCAGTTGCCAGATTGGAAGAAATCTGGTTTCTTTTAGCCTATGCATCCTCCAAAAATGTTAAAGTATTTTAGATGGACATAAAATCATCTTTTATGAATGGGGAACTTGAAGAAGAAGTCTACATTGAATAACCAGAAGGATTTCAGTTGTTAGAGAACACAGATTATGTGTGTAAATAAAAGAATGCCTTGTATGGTCTAAAACAGGCTCCCAGAGCATGGTACTCTAGACTAGATTAGTATCTTTATCTACAGTCGAGGTGTATATTGCAGCAACATTATGTTGTACACAGGTTCTTTGGATGAAAAAAACTCTGACAGATATACAGGTTGAGTATGATGAGCCCATTCCAATCTATTGTGATAATACAAGCGTCATCAATATCCTTAAGAACCCGGTGATGCACTACAAGACGAAGCACATTCCAATAAAGTATCACTTTCTACGGGAATAGGCTATAGAAAAGAACATCAGAGTTGAGTATGTGGGCACAAAAGAACAAGTGCCAGACATATTCACAAAACCACTTCCATGGGAATCCTTTGAATATCTTCGCTAGAGACTTGGAGTTATTTCTACTCCAAAATGAATGATTTTTGAATGCTTATTTTATATGTCTTAGATTTACACGAGGAAACACCATAAGAGGACAGCTCAGTCACGAGGAGCAACCATGGATGGAAAGATACCTTTTCCATTGATGACAAAGGGGAAGAGATTTATCAGATGCAGAGGATAGAGGTAGAGGACAGAGGCATGGTTCTAGGGGGAGCATGTGTGATATGATTTAAGTATTGCATCAGAGTGTTTCCATCAATGCCAAAGGGGGAGATTGTTCATTAAGGTTGGTTTTCATTGATGTCAACCCTTGAAGAAAGCCTCATAGCACAAAGTATGGCTAATGGACCCAAGATTGTTTGATGTAAATATGACTTGTTGTTGTCTTGTCATGGTTGATAATAAGTAGAAATGGATGAACTCCAAAGTGGTCCCCTTATGGTGAAATCCCTCGTGGGAAGATGCTTTGCAGATTGAGTTATCCTAGAAGTATGGTTAGAGAACCCATGCTTATTTGTGAAATAATGAGATGAATGCCAATGAATTTGTCAGTGAAACTATCCTATATGGATAGTGCTTGTCATGAAATTTCTAGTTGTATGTGGAACGTCACATAACTCTCACAGTTAGAGAGTTATGGCCATGAGAAGTTGGAGAACCCAGGTTTGGGTAATGGACCCAAGTTTGTTTGATGGATAACGGTATGAGTTTTGATATATTTTCAGGTAATAATATTCTATATGGATAGTACATGTCATTCTATTTTTGGTGGTATGTGGAACATCACATAACTCCTCACAGTTTGAGAGTTATGGCCTTACGAAGTAAGAGGACCCTCATATGTCATCTAGAATCCCCAAAAGGTCAAAGTAGTCAAAGTGGTTTAATATATTTTAAAAGGTAAATAATAAAGTGAAGTGATGAGTGTACTATAATTCAAAGTGAATAAAAAATAAATTAATTCAATAATAAATTTAATGGATTAATTAGAAGTGGGTTAACCCTAAAATAAGGAAAGTGGGCAAAGTGACCTAGAAGATGTTTTTAAGGAAGCTACCTGGAGAGTATAAATAAGAGGCAAGGCTCTCTCATTTAAGACACACTTGGGAATATTGAATACCTATAGGTGTATGAGGTAACCAAAGGATATCTAAGCCTAATTTCTGAGGAAAGTGAAGAAAATAAGGCCGAAATTCAAGGAAAGATAAATTGTTTTGATGATGCTTTCTAAGGTATGCTTTTTTCAGGCCATCTCACCATTTTCGCGATAACGTTTCTTCTAGAATGATTCAAACCGTGAAATTTCTATGCCATTTAGGAAACATATCCAAGTATTTTTGGGAAAAAATCCCTCTTTTGGGTCTTTGTATTTTTGGAGTTACACTCCGTGGAAAATTGGGCTTGTGGCTAGTCCTCAAAATTAGTCAAAAATAGTTGTTTTGGGTAAAAATGTCATAACTTCTTCATAAAAGATCCAAATTTAGTAAGACCAAATGTATTGGTTAGAGTACTATATGTAGTATTGTTTATAATTGTTTCAGATCAATTCAACAAATATTATGTGTGGGGCACGCTATACAAGGTCGCTCTCTAGAATAATCCAGAATTCAACAAGGTGTGCCATTTTTGCCATAACTCCTTTTCTGAGAAGTTACAAGTAGTGAAACCTAGAGGAATTGTATAAAACACACTGAAGAACATTGTGTATCATTTTTATATCTTTATTCATTATAGGTATGTGATCATATACACTAGGTCTATTACAGAGTTACAAATAATATTTGGATGATGAAATTGATGAGGGCTTTTGGTTGAGGTACAAGTTGGGTACATCGTTGAGAAACGTAGTTGATGAGTTGGCACATACATAAGGTGTATAGTTGATGATGTTGGTACATATTGATGATTAATTGACACATGATTGGTACATACTTGGTACATGGTTGGTTTCACTTGTTTATGGTACATGTTGATTACAGATTGTTTGGTACAGGTTGATGCATGGTTGATGCACTTGTTTATTGTACAGATTTATTAAAGGTTGAGGTATAGGTTGATGCATGGTTCAAGTTTATTGGTACATGTTTACAACGGTATATCTCATAGTGATAGTGTGATAGTGGTTCCATCATTCTACTTCTACTTCAAGGCGGTTGGACGAGGCAAGCATAGGTGGTTGTAGCCACCTTTTGGTTGTAGTCGGAGAACATAGGAGGTTGTAGCCTCCTTCTGGTTGTAGCCAGAGAATTGGGAATTTGGAGCTTCCCTCAGTTTGTAGCTTGAGAAACTAGGGGTTTGGAGCCTCCTTCCAGTTGTAGTTTAAAAACAAAGGAATTTGGTGCTTCCAGTGAATGTAATTCTTCAAGACATATAAGATAAAGCATTCTATGGTTTTCTCCCAATTTGGGTTTCCACGTAAAACACTGGTGTAAGTGTATGTGTGTGATTGTTCATTTCTTATTTCTCATTATTGGATAATAATTCTACATTGATATAACACTTGGATTATTTGGAGAAAAAGGATTATAGTTACACTATTACTGATTCACCCCCCCTCTCATTAATCCAACACTCCTCAACCTAAAAATCAACAAGAAGCATTAGACCTGGAGAGCTTGCAGAAAGCTTTCCAAAAATTATCCAATCAAGTCATTGACTTGAAAATATTGGTTGAGGAGGAATCTATAAGTAAATGGAGTTTAAAACCTCTTTTTAGAAAACCTTTCCCTCCAAACCAGCCGAACCCGACCACAGAAGGTCTCAATTTCAAAAAATTATAGTATGATTTGCAAATAATATTAGAAGTGCATGACAATTCTGTTTCTATTCCTCTTGAAACTTTTGATGATACAGTTGAGGAAGAGGTACCAGAAGAGGAAGACTCATCTCTTTCTATTTTAGGGCACTTTTTAGAAAATATTTTCCAAACAAATTTTGAAACTAACCACCCCTACAACACCAGGAGTAAAACACAAAACAAGCCCCCACTAGAATCAAGTAAAAATGTGTTTCCAAAACAAACAAACAAAAAATGAAACCAGGCAAAATTTAGCTACCCCAGTTTTAGAGCATGATTTAATTGAAGATCTAAAAAAATTAAGGGAAAATATTTCTTTTTTTGAACTGCTGAAATTTCCTCTTATTTTGCAGAAAATGCTTCAAAGCATCGCTGAAAACAACAAAAATAATGATGTTAGCAGCAAAAAACTAGCAGACATTGACTTGAACAAAACTAAAAATGTCCCAACTAAAAAGACATTTGAACATCAAGATAAAAGGGACTTAGCAGAAAAAACTTAGCAAACCTAGATAAAATTGTTTTAGAGACAACAATAAACAATCAACAATCAACAGAATTATGTTGTTTCCACACAGCAAAATGTCCCCCCTTTTTATTAACTTTTGAAATTTTTAATAGGAATGTACATAATTGTATGGTTGACTCTGGTGCATCATCAAATATGATGCCTCTGTCTGTATGCCAGAAAATTAATGCAGAATTAAAACCTTTTTATCTTAAAATCATTCAGCTAGATCGAACGAATGTTAAGGTGATCAATGAGCTTAAGAATGTGTTGATCAGATTATCATCCACTGCTAAAGTTCATTAGATAATTGATATTATCATTGTTGATATTCCTGAAGTTTATGGTCTGTTTTTAAGCAAAGATTGGTCAGAATAGCTGCATGATTATTTTTCTACAGATTGGTCTCACTTATGGCTACCAGAAAATGGATAGCCCAAAAAAATCAGAATAAATAGAGAACATTATCTTAAGCATACCATGACAGATATGAACAATCCAAATGAGCCTTTCATTACCTCCACAAATTCGATTGAAACACAGGGAATGAATACCTTTTTTGGCAATTTCATGACCGAAATTTCCTCTGTTATTGATCCAGGACAACAATCTAAAGTTATAGCCTATACTCAAGTACCGGATTTTCCAAATACGCCAAGTACTGCTAATGACGTATAGATCTGGTCCCTATATTTCGATGGATCCAAATCCCAAGAAGGAGCAGGTGTTGGATGTGTTCTCATCGATCCTACAGGTAATAAAACATTTATTGCTTGTCTATTAGAGTTTGAATGAACTAACAACACAGTAGAGTACGAAGCACTTCTGCAGGGACTTAGGAAAGCACTGGACATGGATGTGAAAACTTTGATAGTATTCGGTGATTAATAAATCGTGGTCAAACATGTAAGAAATGCAATACATTGTTTATCTTCACATATGAAGAGTTATCAAGCCGAGGTATGGAATTTAATGCATAAATTTTTAGCATTTAATATCAATTCTATTCCTAGGATGAGTAATTCAGAAGTTGATCTACTAGCCAATGTTGCTTCTAAATTATTTCCCATTGAAGGTCTTTCTCCTAATGCATTTTCGATCGAATTGTTATTTAGGTCGTCGATTCCAGATAACATCATGAATTGGTGAGTATTCGATGATGATAAATAGATCAATAACTTTCTGCATATGGAGGACACCTTCCAAGATGTAGTTATTGATGAAGGAACTCATGACAAGAATCTCCGAGACTTCATGGTAATATCTAATCCCTGATCTCCTGAATCAACATTCGAGATGGTAAAATCTATCCCCAGATCTATTGTGAGATTAGAGAAATTTTATGACTTTCATGAAAAGTTTAGAGGGGTATTTGATTGCAAAACTAATAGTTCCTGTTTGATCTATGAAACTGTTAATTTAGGAACAAGAGATAATCCTCAAAATATTAATTTGGGAAAGGGATGTTCTGAGCAAGAAAGATTCTCTTTCATAAAATTATTTAAAGAATTTAAAGATGTATGTTCTTGGATGTACGATGACTTGAAAACTTTCGATCCAGACATCATATAGAATGTAATCCCTATGAAACCCTAGACTCATCCTTTTCAACAGAAATTGAGGAAAATGCATCCTAAATTGAAACCTACTGTTAAAAAGGAACTAAACAAATTACTAACTACAAAGATAATTTTTCCGGTCAGGCATACTCAGTGGGTGCCTAACTTCTTCCCTGTAAGGAAGAAAAGTGGTGAAATTTGACTTTGTGTCAATTTTCGAAACCTAAACCGAGAGTCTAATAAAGACAACTACCCTGTTCCTCCAATGGAACAAATTCTACAACTGGTGTCTAGTTCTGAAAGACTATCTTTGCTAGATGGTTTTTCAGGATACAACCAGATCCTTATGTCTCCTTTGGACCATCTTAAAACCACCTTTTGTACCCCATGGGGCACTTACGCCTATAGGAAAATGCCTTTTGGACTGATAAATGTCGGTGCCACTTTCCAGAGAGCAATGCATATTTCTTTCCTTTGCCTCATTAACCATTCAATTGTGATCTATCTTGATGATGTCACTGTCTTTTCTAAAAACAAGAAAGATCACCTATCTCACCTTAGGGTTGTCTTCGAACGATGCCACAAGTTTAGCATATCACTGAATCCTAAAAATTGGTATTTGTGGTAGAGAAAGGAAAACTTCTTGAGTTCATAGTATCTAAGGATGGAATTATTATTGATCTCGAAAGAACCCAAGCCATTCCTAAACTTCCCCCTCCTTCTTCCAAAAAGGCCATGCAATCCTTTTTGCGCAAGATTAATTTTGTGAGAAGATTTGTTTCGAGTTTCTTGGAAATGGTTCAACCTCTACAAAATATAATTAAAAAGGATGTTTTGTACCGATGGGGACCACAAGAAAGTCAGGATTTCAATTCAATTAGAAAAGCAATAATAGAATCCCCTTCCCTGATGAGTCCCAATTTTTCTCTGGATTTCACTCTTTACATTTTCGCATCTGACAGATCCTATACTGTTGTGCTTACACAGAAAAACGTTGAAATCAATGAGATACCCATTTCCTTCATGAGATTTGATTTTAAAGGAGAAGAACTTAATTACCTAGCAGTAGATCAACATGCATATACTATTTTTAAAGAAATGAAGCACTTCCGGTCTTACTTGTTGAAATCCAGAACCAAAGTGATTGTTCCCTACCCCGCTGTAAGAAACTTGTTAGTACAAAAAGAGCTGGGTGAGAAAAGGGAAAATTGGATGACATCACTAAATGAATATGAAATTTAAATAACTCCTACCCAAATTGTTCGAGGTCAAGGCCTATGTAAACTAGTGGTTGATTCAGTTGAGGAACAAGAAAGTCAAATAAACACATCAACTCTAAATCAGCATGACGAAAAACATATCATTTGTGCACAAGTTACACCCAATTATTGTTATGAGAACATTAGATTCTATTTAATGCATGGATATGCTCCCCACAATATTGATACCAAAAAAATAAGAACAATTAGGCTTAAATCTGCCTCTTTCCAGTTAATCAATGATATATTATTTCGAAAGAACTTTGATGGTGTTTTTCTGCGTTGTTTAGAAAAGGAGGAGTCCGAAAAAAATGTTGATTGAACTTCATGCCGGTGATGTCGGAGGTAATTTTGGTGGAGATACCACTTACCAAAAAGTTCTAAGGGCTGGATACTATTGGCCTACCCTGTTTAAAGATTCCCATAACCTGGCCTGCAAATCTGTAATCTTCCAAAAGGCTGCAATACAGGTGAAAAAGGTGACTTTTCCTTTGCAACCTGTTATTGTAGATGCACCTTTTCAACAATGGGGCCTAGACATAATTGGACTGATCAATCCCCCTTATTTGCAAAAGCACAAGTACATCCTCACAGCAACATACTATTTTACAAGATGGTCTGAAGCTTTACCTTTAAAAGTGGTCAACACCAATCAGGTAGTGTATTTTCTGAACTCCCATATCATCACTCGATTCAAAATTCCTAAATGTCTGGTTTTTGACAATGCCTCTTATTTTCTGTCCCTTTATATGAATGATTTTTCTCTGGAAAAAGGGATTAAACTAAAGTATTATGCTAGCTACTATCCTCAAGGGAATGGTCTAGCAGAATCAACAAATAAGAATTTAATCAAGATTATAAAAAGGGTAATTTCAAAAAACCACAATAATTGGCACAATGCACTTTGAGCTGATAGGGTAACTCCAAAAGATTTCATTGGTAGTTGGAGGTCAAAAAAGACTATAGCCTGGGTGACAGGACTCCCACAGGAAGGTGAAAAGTGGTTCAAAAATGCTAAACTGAAAGGTGTTCCATGGAGCATGTTCATGGTCTCTCGCAAATCTACCTGCTTCCCTAAATGTATTCCTATTATCCTTCTGAAACCTCGATGGACCAACCTTATTTTGATTCTGAAACAGTTTATAACATGCGAAGGCAGGTATGGTTTGGTATTTTTATACCACATCCGAATGTTGATGTTGTTCCTACGGTTTAAACTAAACATGCCCTTCTACTTGTTGATGAGCCTATATAAAATGTCAAAATGTTATAAGAGACAAATCTTGAAACCTCTATCAAGCCTCTTTCATCATGGGATTATAATGATTTTGTTGGTATCGCACCTGTTACACATTATTTTAGTCACCCTGGTGATGTTTCTATAACATGTGTTCAAGCTCCCAAAAGAACCTTTTTGCATGGGAAAATTGAATGGATTTCTCTTCAATAAAACCTTGTTAAGGAAGGATATTGTGGGCCAAGCATAAGATATAGTGCGACGATGCCTGATCACCGCAGTCTGTCCTGAAACGGGTTTGTGGCATTTCTACAGGCTTTCCTATAGCCATGGTATGACGATGTGGAAAGACTAAGGACAGGTCACAACTCACGAAGGTTCTAGAAGGGAATATTCTAGAATATGAGGTGGCATCCATATGGTTGGGATCCTACTCGCTTATCTGATTTGGTGGGATCATCCTAACCTCTTTAACCATCTATCTTTCTCCTATATAAGAATGGGTTTCTCATGGAAAAGGTTAAGCAAACAAGTAAGAAAGGAATTAATGAAGGAATAGGCTAAGAATTGTGTGAGGGATTCTATTAAAATTGATGCTTGAGGTGCTCATTTGTCCATCAGTTTATTGTGGATCCTCTTCATGCAAGTTTGGAGCAAGTGTGTGTGTTGGAGCAAAGGGCCATTGAAAGGGAACCTTGCAACATCAAGGTTGTTTGGTTCTATCTTCCACTTTTACTTAATATAATATAGTGGCATGTTTCTTTCTGACTCCTTGATCACATGTGTAAGTTTTCATTGAATATACTATTGTTTCTTTCACTTTCATTGGTTTGTGTTTCATTGCAAATCCAATATCAGAAGAGCACTGGAGAGGAGTAAGGACAATAAAGATACAAGGAAGCGATATTCAAAGGTATGTCACTCATCTCTTGTTTGATAGTAAATTCAATGATTAAATATTAGGAAAAGCATCATGTCCTGTCTTGTTTTGTTCTATATCTAGGTGGATCTAGGGAGATCATTTTATGTCCGCATTTACCAATTTATCCAATAACAAAATTGGTGACCATACTGGGTCCTAGAGGCAGAGAGACGTAGTGGCAAGGTTTCCATTAGAGATATCTAGGACATCTGTTGTCAACCCCTCCAGGTTCTTCTCAATCGCCTCATAATCAATGACAACCAATCCTTCTACCTCGACTGCCTCCCCTCGTCTCTAGATGGGGTATGTAATTGGAGGCCGATGCGGTCCTACATCTACGTTGTCAAAGGGTTTTTGATTAGTCATCGTATTACAAACATAAAAAACATTTCATATTTCAAAATTCACAAAAACATTATAAAAAAAGAAATTGCTTCTTACCTAAGTTCCCCCATTGAGAACCTTCAGGCGGAACCAAGTCTATATCACCTCTAAAGTCCAAACAAGCATACGCATAATCATATACCATCAGTAGTTGAAGCCTCAACCAATCAAAGAACACTTCACTGTATTTGAGGATGGGGTTGGTCACATGCCGAGCCATGAGGTCACACCACCACTTCATTCTTGGATCTTGTGGGGTCTATATGCCCCACTATACTTGTAAGCACAATTGTGGAACCATCTCCAGGAAGAAGGACACTAAAATAGACCCGTACTCAAACTGTTTCAGGTAAATTTTCTTACACTTTAACAAATGTTTATTCATGATCCGAAGAACCTCGTCACACCAATTAAATACCCAGGGCTCCATGCACTCCACTACATACTAGAATTAAATTTGGAGAGACATATGAAGAGATGCACTCCCCGCAATCTGTGATATAGTGAAACGGATAGTCCGAAGGGGTAAATCTCGGACATCCCTAATGGAAACCTTGCCTCTACGTCTCTCAACCTCTGGATCACAATACCAACGGATATACTCACTCATTGGTAGATTTCCACCTCTAATTCCTATCAATGTCACACGATATCCACGGTGAGATAATCCCATCAAAAAATAGATATCCTCGATATCTGGAGATATTATGTGGACTCCCACATGGAATACCTGCTGATCCACATCCCACATGTGGACTAAATACTCAAGCAACCTCAATTGGGCCCTCATTCCCTGGATCTTAAAGAAATTTAGTAGCCCACACTACCGGAGGGCATTAACCATGCTCGATTCATTCCCAGTGAAGTAATCATCATCCTCATGTTCTCTCTCCCTCCACTCCAACATTCTGATAGTCAAAAACCTACATTGGAGCCACAAGGAGAAGTCAACATATTTATTTTTCTTTATTGAGAATTTTTATTGGCCAAATGTACATGAGATATTTTTGAGTTGTGCACGACATAGGTGAGGTTTATACACAATGCGGAATCGCCGCAGGTCAGCCATAAGGCCACCTGCAAAAACCTGAGGGTTTTGTAGGGTATGATATAAGCCACTTGCGATGATCCCCACGCGCACTTACCCTCATAAAATCTAACTCAAAAACTACTTTTAACGAACAAAAAAAGAAATTAATCCATGGAAAATGAAGAGGACAAGAAGATTACCTTTTTAGCAGAAGTCATTCGTCGAATGGTTGCTCATGCCTCCCACAATCCGTAGTGGAAGTTTGAGGTAACATAGGGTTTTTTGGACAAATTTTGGGTAAAATGACAATGGAATGGTAAAAAAGAGTTTTTACCTATATTTATTAAATTTTTACTTTTTCCATTGATATTTTATATTATTTTATGCATTTTACCTAAAACCTAAAGTTCTAATGATATTGTAAGTGTTTTGATTTTTCACAGGTGAAGAATCTAAGAGCCTAAATGATGGAACACAAATATGTTTTTTGGTTTGTTTTTTGGTTTGTTTTTACGTTTGTTGCATGTACAAATACTTTTTAGGTTTTTCAAGAAAAACCTCGAGATCAATATTTGTTCGTTATCATGCTCGCAAATCAATGAGAATGCAACTAAGTATACTTTTGTCGTATTTTCGTACTCGTCATGGTAACATGGAAAAAATGAAACTTATGGAGTATCCTTTAAGCTCTTTTCATGCTCCGTAAAAACGAAAAGATTGTCGAGTGACCTTGTTATTTTAATGCTCATAAAAGTATTTGAAGAAAATGTTTGATGGGCGGTAGGTTATCACTTTTTCGGTCTCATCAAACTAATTTACAAAAAAGGATTTGGGAGAGTTCTCTTTAAGTGTTTTTTAGACTCTCTAAATATGAAAAAACCCAAGTTTTCTCTCTTTGGACTTGTTAAACAAACATTGAAAGACCTATATGGAACCGAACCACTTCTTCTTAGGGTTTGTTAAACATACTCTGAGGGAATCATCTGAAAGATGAGCTTACATCAACAAGCATATGTTATCCTCCTCAATCTTGCGTAAAAATAAAGAGGTACTCGCTAGAAATGGTGGGGGGGAATTTGGGAAAGAAATGTGTCTCTCTATTTGTGTTAGTGGCAGTAATAGTCGCTCTTGAACATGACACACCCTTCATCATTGA
>ML808928.1:70239-84545 GCA_009831015.1 Picea engelmannii | reverse complement strand
TTTGAACACTTGTAATTAGTAAATTTATACTCTTAGCATCATATCTTTTAGATTAGTTTCTTTTCTTTTATTATTTTTAGGACTTTAGTTGGCCAACAGAGCCATTAAACCTGTTGGGTCATTTCAACCCAAACGGATTGGTTTATTTAGAAAACCCCAGTCTGGATTTGACCTTCCAGTTGACGGTGTGTCACATACACCTGTCAACAGGATGATGATTTTTCCTTCATTTATCTGCATATTTTGGGGGATAACCATCTTTTATCAACGTCTGCTTCATCGTCGGAATGCTCTGTTCACTTGTTTTTTCTTTTTCTTCCTCCTCTTGTTGAATGTTTTGCACTTCCTTGTCCATTGTGTCCTAAATATATTAGGTTGGCCCGTTTGCATTTTTCTACTCATAATCAATAGGATTGACCTCGGGGAAGTGCCTCTCATTCTGTAGGTTCTCCGAGACTTTTGTCTGTATGCCTGGGATGTCACTTCCTGGTTTTGATTCCTTATTACTCTAGTGAGAATTGACTTTTTGTGTTTATGTTGTCCTCAATATGTATTCATGCATCAAATAGTTGATGTGATGGAGTTTTTTCCCTGTCCGAATGATGTTGTATTGACTCAGTGTGGACTTCCTCGACCGAATTGTGTTGCTCTATGTTGAGGGTTTTGATATAAACATCAGCTGACTCGACTGGATGATCGAATTTTGTTGCTTCTAATGACTTAGTGATTATGAATTGCCTTTTATTTTTCTTTGTTGGTCATTCTTCTACGATGGGTACTAGATCTATTGGGGGTGATTCCCTGGCTAATTTGATTTCTTCCTCAGGTGTTATTTTCTTACTTGGAATTGTTCTTGGCCTTAACTCTCATTCTCTTGTGGTTGTTGTGACCTTTGTTGGGCTTACAATAGTAGTTTTACTTTCTAGGTTTTTCTATATTTTTGTCCCTCTTTTTTTTATTTTCCTGATTGTGCTCTTGATGTGCTTGACCTGTTTCATTTTTTCTTTATATTTCTACATAGCCTCCTTCATTCCTTGTCCGACCGAGGAACTATATATTTGTTTCATGATGGTAGTGTCTTGTTGATTTTTCTTTATTTTCTCAACAATCTTAGTGGTAATACTTGAAAATTTCTCTTGGATGATGGGGTCATTAAAGTCGATTCCCTCATTCGATTGGAATGTTTCCTTCCAAATTTCATCTATGTCTATTTCTAGCTCTTGTTCCTCAACAACCTTTTTTCCCTTGTTATTTTTGGTTGGTTTCTTCCTTTTACCCGAGAATGGATTTGCAGGCATAACTGTCAAGGCTTGTAAATCCTCAATGAAAGGAATTGTATACAGAGCTACTTCTCTTTCTTATTCCTACTCCCCATCAATCAGTGGTAATACAAAAGGTACCCTTGTCTGTTGTGCTTCAGGGGGAATTTATAGTTCCTTGTTGATTTGTATTTCCAGTTCTATGAAAACTTCTTCTGTTGTCGGTTGGTAGTGTAGTTCTTTTGGCTTAGGTGTTGAATTGACTCTGCGCCACAACCTTTTGTATTCGAGGCTGATTTGAATATGGTAGGGTGATGGTAACGCCCAACAGACTACATGTTCAACCTGCCATCTATGTGTACTATCTTTCGAACCTGCGAACCATAGTTGAAATATTTATTGTGGTGGAAATGAGCTTGATGTTCCTGTTTGATTAGACGAGAAGACTCTGTACTTCTCCATTTTCATGAATTTATTAACTATAAATGTTGGATCTCCGACAGGACCGTATTGTTCCATTTCTAGCCAAATTAATAATGAGGGAAATTTGATGGCCTTGCCAGAATATTGGCATTATTTGTAGTTGGTTCTGATTGTGTTGGTTAGGTGTTCCGCCTAGTTGAACCTTTCAACATTCTTATAAACTTGTGCTATTTCTTCGAACATTACAATTTTTATATCTAATGCTCAACCTTTCTTTGTGAAGAACAATGACACTATTATTTCAGTCATGTGGGCTCTTAAGTCAGTGATTTTATTAATAAGTAACCCCTTAGAATTTTTTCCGCCATCGACCCTGTGAAAAATTGCATCTAGTCATTGGTGTTGGTCGATTTCGGTACCTTGGCCCCTGTCTTCATAATACTTGTGATGTGGTAGATAAGTCCACCATCTATTTCTATTGGTTGGTCTAGCCAAAGGTATCCTTGATGATACCGACTAACAATGAACTTCGTCGCTTCTTCCTTCCATCATCCCATGTCAATGATTTGTGGGTCTCCAAGGATTTGTCTAATTCCTGATTTTTCTAGGAATTTGGTTTCTTCTTTCCAACTGCCTTCATGCATTTCCCATTCTGTGAATTTTTTCCAATGTTTGCTCCAATCTACTTTCTCTATCCTCAACTGTCGAATATTTTGCATCTAGATTTGCAGCGGCATTGCAATTGCTCAGTCAAAAACTTGTCTCGATCTTGAACCCTCCATTATGTTTCCGACTTGACCTCTCATCCTTAGAATTTTTGTATCTTGATCACTGATTTCAGGAAAAACTAGTGAGTTTGTGGGTTCGACTGAATGTGTGCTCTTCTCTATACTTAATTGCAGAGATGAAAGTAACAATGAAATGAAGGCATAGGCTTCTTCGAGATTTATAGTCGGTAGCGAAATCTTCGGTTTAAATGCATCTAGTTGTTCTCGGATTTCATGCTCTTCTGTCATAACTATCGGTGGTACGAGTAATTCAAATGAGTGGAAATTTATATATGATTGCTCGTTTGGTGTTTGTTTGTGTCCCATCATTCATTAACTGATAGATATTGTGATTGGATGTTGCACGTAGCGGTGTAATTATTTGTTATGTGAGTGACTGCACAATGGTCATTTTCGTGTTGTTGGTCATTAATGTTCTCGTTGGCCATTACCTGACTAGAATTAAATGTGCTTTCTTTGCTTCCGTCCATGTTTCCTTGGTCGGCATTGTCTTGGGCTTGAACAATGAGGTAGCCTGTGTTTATACATGGTCGGTATGTGGGACAATTGACCGATATTCTTGAGCCAACTTGTTCTTTATTATTGGGGTGACTTGGTCGATGTCACTGGTAGCTTGTCTACTTGTTCATTTTTCTATGTTTTTCTACGTCTGAATGATGTCTTTGTTCACCATGCTAGTATGATTCATGTTCTCTTAGTCTACACTCTCTTGATTCTCTTTTTGTAAGTATTTTTCGTAAGTCAGTTGATGGGGTGGAATGTCGAGAATATTTTTTTCTTTTTGTCTTGGGATCGACCAGAGGTTGTTTTCTATCTCCATTATTCTTTATTGTTTCTTTTATTTGATGCCATGGCAGTCCTTTAAATAATTTACCTTTTCAGTTTCGTATACCTGAATTTTTCCAGCTATTTTTTGTTTATTAAATTGAAGAAGGGTTTATTTCTCGTAAGTATAATTAGTTGGTTTCTTTAATTTTAGTCAGTTCCTGTTGGAAATTCCCTACTAAATGTTTCCAACAAGGTTCTTTTATTTTACACGTGGTACTTGTTTATGCGGGTATCATTAATTAATTTATTAAATAGTTTCCCCAATAATGTTCAAATTTGGACCGCTCCAGTCGGTCGAATATCTTCTACCACATAAGGTCCAAGCCATGTTGTTTCTAATTTTCTAGGTTTACCTTTTATGTGATTGTCATATAACAAGACTAAATATCCATATTTTATGTCTTTTTTCTTTATATGTCGATCGTGCTAGGATTTTTGTTGTTTCTTTTGAACCTCCTAGTGATGTATTTCTATTAGTCTTCCTTTTTCCATCTTGTTTAATTGATACAATCGGTCATTTACACTTTTTCTTTCGTCAAATTTGGCTATAGCCACAACCCTGTAGGAATTGGTACAAAATTGTAAAGGGATAACAACTTCTTGTCCATAGACGAGCTTGAACGGAGTCTACCTAGTCGATCATTTGCATGCTAATCTATATGCCTAGAGGATTGCAGGAATCTTGTCATCCCAATCGTCATATTTGAGCCCACAAATATTTGTGAGTCCTTTGTGTAATATTTTGTTAAATGGTTTGACTGCCCCATTTTCTTGTGGATCGTAAGTTGTAGTTCTTCTATGGTTGATAAAAAAATCCCGTAGGAATATAATTGTTTCGTTCACAAAGTGAGTTCCCTGGTTGCTTATTAATGTTAGAGAACAACCAAACCTTGTTATTATATTATAGTATATGAATTTTGATGTTATCTCTTTAGTACAAGATTTGACTGGATCAACTTCTGCCCACTTAGTCACATATTCGACCACAATAATGATGTACTTAGCACCAATTCTTCTTTCTCTCTATGTAAATGGCCTGATGAAGTTGATAGGATAGATTGCGAATGTTCGGTTGAGGTTTATTGAACTTAGTCACATTTTATTTTTCCATAGAGGTCGTCCAAGCCTCTGACAACTATCACATTTTCTTACTTGGTCCCGATAGTCTTTATGCATGGTCGACCACCATAGGCCTACTTGTAGTATCTTTCTAGCGGTCATGGCAGGTTGAAAGCACCCCCCGACTATTCTTGCATGAGCTTTGTTAATAATATCGTCCGTTTCATGCTTTGGTACACATCTTCTTAAAACATCATCGATTCCCAATTGTATAAATACTTGTTTATGATTGTGAAAGGTGAAACTTTGAGGGCTAGAACTTTGTTTTTTTTTATTGGGAGATCCTCCAGGGACTTTCCTTCTTCTAGGAAATTAGATATATCTTCTATCTCTTTAGGGGCAGCTTCGAGTCAAAATAAATGTGCATCAAGGAGATCATTGTCAATGCATATCGGGTCTTCTCTCATTTCCAGTCGTGATAGGTGATCAGGTCGGACATTCTTTTTCCTTGGTCGTATGATTATGTCGAATTCAAATTATTTAAATAAGAGTAACGACTGACAAATATTTCCTTGATGGACTGCTTTATTGACCAAGTATATCAGTGCTTGATTGTTTGTAAAAAATGTGAATGGATTTGCAAGTAGTGACGAAATGTTTGTAGAGAAAATATCATTTCTAGGGCTTCCCTTTCCATAGTCAAATAATTTATTTCTTCCTTATTCATTTTTTTACTTGCATATGCATTTCAATGATCAATTGTGTTGTCGTATGGTTGTGCTAATACCGAACCGATGGCTACATTGGATGCATTGACATGGATATGAAAATTTCTTGACCATTCTCGAAATTTTAGAATGGGGGATTCGACCAACTTATTTTTTAAGAATTCAAAGGATTCCTCACAATATTGGCTCCATGTAAACTCAACATCATTTTGCAAGAGATCATCTATTGGAAAGGTGATGGTTGAATAATGGCATATAAACTTCCTATAATATCTAGTGTGTCCCAATAAAATTTTAATTTTTTTTTTATTCAAAGGCGGCTTTATATCAAGGATCATATTAATCTTTTCCATGTTGACCGTTGGTCCCTCTTTATAGACCACATGTCCTACAAGGATTCCAATTGGTGTGGAAAATATGCATTTCCTAATGTTTAATGATAATTGAATTTGTCTACAATGTTCTAGCATAAGTCAAAGTTATTGTATATGATTTTTGAATAGACTATATATTGTCTAATCGTCTAAATATACAACCATAGTTTTATAGATATATTCTTGAAATGACTTAACAAATATTCTCGAAAAAAATGTTGGTGAGTTATTCAATCCAAACGGCATGACCCTGTAGCCGAAGGATCCAAATTTCGAGACAAATGTTGTTTTTGGATGATCTTATTTTGCTATTGGCACTTGGTTATAACCTGAGAATCCATTAGTGAATGAATAACATTTGTGACCAATGAATTCATTGATTTTTTCATCAACAAAGGGGGTGGGGAATGGATCTGTCATTTTCAGTTTGTTGAGTCCCCGAAAATCAGCACAAATTATTAATTTTTGGGGATCGTGTTTCTTTGGTTGCACCACCATGGGACTTTCCCATTCTTCTCTGTAGCATTCCTTTGATCTCTTTCTGGACGATCGATTTATATTTATGCGCTAATTTGTACGATCATTTATTAATTGGATTTTCTCTAGGATTAAGTTCAATCTTCATTTCTCTCATTTTCTCTACAAGTCCTTTCAAATCCTTGTAGTGGCACACCAAAATCTCTTTATATTCTTTTAGTAGGTTGACTATGTGATTTGCTTGTTTTTCGGACCAATAGTTATCTATTTGTACCATTTTTGGTCAATCGTCATTTGATATGTTGAATTCTTTTGTTTTGATTTCCTCATCCATCCATTCTGGTGGTTTCTCTTCGTCGAGGTATCATTCACATTCTTCAATTTTTGTGAAGCTTTCTGGGAAGTCAAATTGTTAATGGTATTCTTTTTGTCCCGTGGCTATATTTAAAACTGACTTCACATGGTTTTGCAATGTTGGGTGGTCTTATT
Source organism: Picea engelmannii (assembly GCA_009831015.1). Classification (NCBI taxonomy): domain Eukaryota; kingdom Viridiplantae; phylum Streptophyta; class Pinopsida; order Pinales; family Pinaceae; genus Picea; species Picea engelmannii. Next base: position 78,120 of record ML808928.1, on the reverse strand, counting down.
CCCACTAGAAGCTTTGTCTTGGCTATTTTATATTTTTCATGTTGATCCTCCATGTTGTCAATATTTATTTGTTTTCTGTTGACAAGAAATTGCAAGTCGATGTCGATCCTAAATCAACTGGAATATTTTCTTTTTCCTTCTATACAATTGGTGATGAATTTTATAGAAATCTTTTTATTTGTTGTGTTGCATCCTTCAGGTGTTCCTCTTCTGGATTAAATTCAAAGTCTTGCACAAACTTTTCTTTAATTTCATCCCAGTTTGATGTATGGTCGCAAGCTTCTTCAATATTATACCATTTGTTTGGCATTTCATGTAATGTACTTGGACACATATGGGGCCTCACACTTTCATATTTATATCCTATTTTTCGCCACTCGTTTTCACAGTGTTGAATATGCTCTATTGGGTTGTACCCAATTCTGAAGGTGGGAATATCCACAGCTTTGGCTAATTTTTATCTTTGAATAATTTGACGAAGTACGTTGACACAATATTCCATGTTTTTAATTTGGGGGAATGTGTTTCTCACCATATTGCAGCTTGGCCAGTGAAATTTTCCACAAGGCTCTACGTCCTCCCTTGCTCTCCTATGGATTTTTCTACTTCTTCGACATGAGTTGAAGGTGCATATAGTTCATTGTATCATAAGGGTTTACTTATTTTATTTTGGTTGGTATAAGAGTGGGAGTTTGTCGAATGTTTCTTTCATATACTTTTGGTACAACCTAGATTGAGTAGCACAACCTAAGATGTTTCTTTAGAACGATTTCAATAGACCAACAATATTTCACATGTTCTTCGTAATTATCAATTTTCCAGTTATATAAGTCGGAATTATGCCCGAATGACATGGGATATTATCTCAAAATTTCTCCTTCTACAGTTGGTTCTACATAATCTCTGTGTTCATGGTTTATCTGCTACAGGCACTGAGCTTCTTGATCTTCATCCCATGATTCCATCCATGGTTTTCCATCCTTTGGATCCAAAGGAATGATTATTTTCCTACCACTCCCTTTCAACTTATTTCTATCTCTTTCAAGGGATATAATTTATTTCATTTGTTGACCCCATGGTCGACTAACAATTATTGCATATGCTAGCATTCCTTCGACGAGGTAGATTACTTTGAATTCGACTGAAGTCAGTATTCTAATAATTTTAGTGTTTACATTTCTCAATATTCCAATCGGTTCTATTAATATTTGATTGACCAATTTAAGATAATTCATCATGGGCACAAGGGAGGGTCGACCCATTCATATCCATGTTTCTCTTGGAAAAATGTTTACTTGACATCCAAAATCAACTACCACCTGATTGACCATCATGCCTTCAATATCTAAGTTGACTTGTGGATCGTAATATTTATGTTCATAAGAGAGGTGTCTTGCATCATTGGTCCGCCTCTGACGATCTTTGTATTCACATAATATGTTGAGTAGGTCCAGAAGTTGGCCTACTGAATGTTTTTATTTTAGCAGTTGTAGAAATTCTTAGATGGTGTCTTCATTTCGTCTTCTCGATTTTTGTTGATCTTATGTGGGATTATTGAAGAAATTAATAGATTCTCTCATTATTTGCTCTTCTTTGTCTAGATTTGGGAAGGTATTAGCTTTTATTCTTTGGTGATCTTGTAGTGGAGTGTTAATATCTCTTCCCGCACTTGAACTTGTAATGATATGTAAGTTTTTTTAATTCATCACCTTGTCCTTGGATACTGCATGTAGTAGATTGACATTTTTTCTTTCCATGATTTTGTCAAGTACTATTGGGAAGTATTCTAGCGAGTGATATTCAATGCTGCATATATTTAAAAATTTCAAATCAATTCTATAGTTTACAGGGAAATCCATATTGATGTGATCATCTTTCCATCAATTGAAATGGTATGTTCATCCACGACCTCGACCTTGACCACCGAATATGTAGCGTCCTTGTCAACCTTGACTATGACCATAGTATTTGTCTCTTCAGCCATAATTGTTTGATTGATCGGTGGTTTGTGCATGGTAGACTATTCATACATTAGTTTGATTCTAGGCATTTAAATGGCATTCAGATGTTCAGTGATCAACAGATTCACGGATATGAAACCACTTTGTTTTTTACATATTATGTGTACAATATTGTACAATGTGATCAGTTAGGAATTCACATATGTTAAAATATTTTTGATCTTGTATTCAGTGAACATCTATTATTGTTGTGCGCTCGGTGAGGGGACATTTATCCTTTTTATGTCCTTCCACAAGGAATGCAGTACACCATACTTCATTCTATCGTACAGATATATTTTTTATTGTTTTTTATAAATGTTCTATTTTCTCCTCAAGTATCTTAGTCGTCAAATAATTCGACAGGCCATCATCATCGGATTCGACTCGTTCTACTTTCTGAAATATAAATTCACATCAAGTTATCTCGTATAAGCATAGCAGAGAATGGATTCATGGTAGTAGCCTGAATACATACCATTGGACCATAAATCTCTGGTCGATTGTTGTCATAATTTGGATCAAGAGGTCTTTTAATATTTTGTCATACTCTCTTATCGACTCACCCAGTCTTTCTTTTATTTCTTTTAACTTTTGGGTTTCCAAATGTGTGACATCCTGAATTTTAAAAAATGTTAAGAAGTTATTCTTTGTTTTCTCTTTTGAGGGAGTTTTATTTTCTGTGAAGTTCATAAACTATGTTAAAGCATGGTTCCATAGAGAATATTTGAATTGTGCCATTTGCTTGTCTTCATATGTAATGTCAGCCACATCCCAAAAAATTTTGCACATGAACCAATGGTGTTTTAGGTCCTCCTCTCCTTCATAAATTGGGATGTGGTTAAATCCCATTTTGATTTTCTTTTTAGGAATGCTCAATTTTATTGGTATTTGAGCTACCACAACTTTCGACTGAATTTTCAAATCCTCTGTTAGGTTTTTGTTTTCCTACATTATTGGATGGTACTCGAGAAACAATTGTTTTTTCTTAAGTATAGAGAATGCCTCCTTAGTTTGAGAGATTTAATCTTTATATTCAACTGACTGTCGGTCCAAAGGGTGTGTCTCTTCATGACTATGATTAATTTACTCTTTTGAAATTATATTTGGTAGGGGGGTTGATTTAGTGAGATCCTTAATTTGGATAAGCATATTGTTAACTTTAGTTCATTCTAGTTCGACAATCAGTGTATCTCATAGGTTTCCATGATTTTCTGTTCTATACCATAATATTGCAGATTGGTCATCGATATGAATTCTATGATGGATAAATTCCTTTATCCGCGGGTTGTTTTGTGGTGTAGGAGAAGTACATAATGTTGTTCTAGATTATTCATAGTCCATGATTTCTGGTTCTTCGTCTGGTTGACGAATGTTCAACTTTGTGTCAATATTTATATAGGGGGTCACGGAGGCCGTTGTTATTTCCAGCTATGGCCGATCTATTTCCGATTCAAGATGCTCACATGCTCTATCAGGCTTACCTTCCCCAATCATTTTTCTGTTCAACTTTGGTGTAACTAATCACTGCATATTCTTTCTAATCAAGTTGTGTTCTTATTATGAAAATCAAACTCTATATGTCTGATACAATTTATACTAAATATATCCCTTCAATGCAATCATGAATCACTGCCTTAAATCATTTTGAATCTACCTTTCCAAAATTTGCAAAGACTTCATACTGCTCGAAAGATACTTCCCTAATCTATAAAGTTGTTGCTTAGACTCACATTCTTCAATATTCATATTTACTGGGAGTCTCCAAGTCGAATGGCTTAGAAAGTTGGAGGAAGCCTCCCTAATGCAGAGTAATCTTCCTCTTCGCCTATGGATTCATCATCTTCTTCTTTATGCTCAACTTTCACAACTTGTTCTTTCTCTATAAATTCATCATTATCTTGCACTACTACAAATCTTGAAGCATGATTCATGGGAGTTCTTCATTCACCTATTATTCATTTACCTGTTCTTTATTCATTTGTTCTTTATTTCTTTCCCAACCCGTCTTGCATCTGATATCAGTGTTTTCTTTCATGGAAGTATCCATCATGCTTCTACAATCACAGGTTATGTGTCCATAGTTGTGGTATTTGTAACATTCAATATTGTATGGATCCACATAAACATTTCTTTCTTGACCTTTTCTTCCATAAGCTCTACAATCTACAACTTTATGTCCAAATTTATTACAAGTAAAACAATAACCATAAAATAAACTTTGATACCTGGGAGAAAATGATCTTATTTGTGATGTATTCCTTCTGAATTCATGCATTGGTTGATCATGATATTCTCTTCTAATGTTTCCTTCACAATGGTTGAAGCTTCTTTGATACCTGAATGTTGAGAGTGTATTCTAGCACTTGAGAACTTTTCAAGTTCTTGTTGAGATTGTTGACTTCAAATCTCAATGAAACAACTTATTCTTCAAGGTTCTCACACTCTTTTTATTTCTTTATCATCTAGATTTTCTTTACTTCTTCCATTCTCCTTCCTTCTTCAAGTTGCGTTTTAAAGGAGATGATTTCTTCTTGAAGTATTCTTTCTTGTTGATTGAATTCTACTTCAAGCTTGTTTAAATTTTCATATATTTCCTTAAGTTGGCTTGTTAGAATATTTTCTCTTTTTTCTGCTTCTTTCACTTTGATTTTGAAGTGAGAAAATTATTCATAATTTTTATTTGGTTTTTGAGAACCCTCCTTTAGCTTGATCATCTCTTCCTTGAGAGACTTTTTTTTCTTTCTTTATTTTTCCAGCTCAGTTAAAACATTGATTAGTTTTTCCTTAAGATCTAATTCACCTTCTTCTTCGTCACTTTCAAGAGATCCTTTCTGATTTTTATGGCCATAAAGAGTATTCTTTCTGGTTCACTATCACTTTCATCCTCCTCCTCAGATGAAGAACTTTCTTCTTTTGAGTAGAGGATTTTCTTGAATAATTTCTTTTTGTTTTCTTTCTTGTTTCCCTTTTTATATTTCTTTTCTTTCTTGGGAGATTCTTATTCATCACTATTTCAATTATTAGCATATGGACATTTAGAAGAAAAATGACCAATTCCACCACAATTAAAGCATTTTAATGGAAGCATAAATTTGTATTTGTTGGTTCTGTCAGTGTTTCATGGAAACCTACACATGAGACCTAGCTAAAGCATACACAAACAAATATTATCAAGAAAAGGAAGAGAGATACAATATGAATAATGAAAATCAATGTATATTATGATCTAATCAATGAGTGAGTGATATTCACTCATATAGGAAATGACATCCTATCTTAGGAATGCATGCATAATAGTGATCTAAAATTATAAAGTCTAAAATAGAACTAGTCAGTTAACTCCCACTGAACTAGTGTGTCGAAAATAGAAATGTCTCCAACACCCCCCTAAACATCACTATGGAGTAAAAAATGAGTCTCGGCTACTAGGCCATATTAGGTACTCATGTACAATGCAACTAATGAACACTGAATAAAAATGAGGAAAAAGGGAAAACCATGTGGGAACAAACCCCCCCCTCAAAAGACAATGCATAAAAAGAAGAAAAGAAAGATGCTAGGAAATTGTGTTATTCACTGCAAGATGATCCCACAAAGTCTGAAACTTATTCCCAGTGAAGGTATTGGTGAATAGGTCGGCAGTATGTTCGGAGGAAGGACAAAACTGCAAATTAATGATCCTTTCATGTGCTAGATATTTGATGAAATACATGTGGACCTCAATGTGTTTGGTTAGTTGTCGTTGTAATGGATCTCTGCAAAATTTCAATGTATTCTGATTGTCACACCATATGATAGTTGAACAATGAAACTAGATACCAAGATTGGTAAGGAAGTGTTGAAGCCAAAGTGTATGAATGACACAGTTGACTACTCCTATGTACTCGGCCTATGCAGAATATAAAGAAATGGTTGATTGCTTCTTACTTGACCAAAAAATAGGGACTGACCCAAAACTGAGAGTGTACCCGTATGTGGAATTGATATTTGTGTTATCACCAGCCCAATCTGAATCTGTGAAGCCTATGAGATCTAATGCAAAACCAACTGCATAATGAATACCATAACTCATACTTCCCTGCACATATCTGAGGATGCACTTGGAAGCCTTCCAGTGAAGATCATGGGGTTCCTGCATGTATCTGGAAACTTCTCCTACCTCATATGAGATGTTTGGACGGGTGTGGGTGAGATAAAAAAGACTCCCCACCAACTGTCGATACAAAGTGTTTTCCATTAATGGTGTATCCCTTCCATCCTCAAGTATGATCCTACATAATAAGGGTGTGGGGGAATACTAACTGTATGTCATGTGGAATTGATCCAGAAGATCCCTGACATACTTAGCCTGAGAAATTTTTATGCCGGAAGCATCCTGACTAATCTCAAGACCAAGAAAGAAGTGTAGTGGACCCATGTCCATCATAGAAAACATGTCATGAAAAATATCTTTGACCAAAGAAATGGTTGAAGCAAAGCTACCAATGATCAAAATATCATCAAAATAGAGTACTAAAATCATCACAGAGTTAGTAGTCCTTAGAATTTAAACATTGGAATCATATTTACATATAACAAAATCATGTGAAATCAAGTAAGAATCCATCTTTGCATACCATTCTCTAGGATCTTGCTTGAGGCCATAGAGAGACTTCTTCAGTATGCGTACTAAATATGAGTTCTGAATGAACCCCTATGGCTACTCCATGTATATCTCCTTTGAAAGGTCACCATGAAGAAAATAATTATTCACATCCATCTAGTGAAATTTCCATCCTTTGGTTGTTGTAATGGCTAGAGTCAAGCGAATGGAGTCCAACAAAGGTCTCATCATAATCTATCCCATGAATCTGTTGAAATCCTTTTTCAACTAATCCATCCTTGTACCTGGTCACCTAAACATTTTTTGCTTTCTTGGTCCTATAGACCCATTTGCATCTGACACGTTTCCTCCCTAGTGGAAGTGGAACCAGATCCCAAGTCTAATTCTCTAGGAGAGAGTCATGCTCCTCTTGCATGGTTGCTTCCCATAGTGTATTTCTAATAGTCTCACTATAGGTATGTGGATCAAAATATTGAACCATATAGAAATGCATGAGCATCGTAGGTTCTAAAGATACAAGTACATGAGAAGGCTCCTCATGCTGAGATCGAGCCCTCCTCAAATCCAATGGATTCCCTGCAAGGATACCTATTGCATGAAGTGTGAACTATGCTTTCTTGGGAATCTGTTGTAGCTTTAGCACCGGCTTCTTATCTGGTTGTACTACCTTTTTATTTCCATGTATGAAATCTAAGTGTATGAAATCATCTCTGATGTCTGAAACTGATGGAAGCACAAGAGTATATGCATGTTGCACTGGAGGTGTTTGAAAAGTACTCTCCTTATGAGTAAGTAGGAAAGAGGAGTCATTATCAGAAAACTTAGTGAATTTATACAACCTTGATTTGTGATCCACCTCACCAGTTGCAATGATGGAATTATCATGCATGTCAATTATTAAAACTGAACCTGATGTAAATTCAAACTTTTTAACTGTTAAGAACCAAACTTCAATATAGCATAGAAAAACCTCAGGAAAAGTACTCAACGCCTTGAAAAAGAGATAATTTCAGATAATAAGCCTCTTTGAGGGGGCAACCTCCTTTTACCCCACTTAAATGTTCAAGTACAAGATGTTTCAAAATTAAAATGTCTCCTTAGTATATATAGGAGACTAGGAGGTATAATTACGAATAATGGCCTAAAGCCGACATAATTAAAATAACATTACTAATCTAAATTACAACTAATGGCCTAAAGCCGACATAAATAAAATAGCATTACTAATCTAATATGTCCCAATTAAGGGGTAATGAGCCAATATTAGAGCTTAAC
>ML808928.1:26912-65022 GCA_009831015.1 Picea engelmannii | reverse complement strand
GAGGTATAATTACAAATAATGGCCTAAAGCCGACATAATTAAAATAACATTACTAATCTAAATTACAACTAATGGTCTAAAGCCGACATAAATAAAATAGCATTACTAATCTAATATGTCCCAATTAAGGGGTAATGAGCCAATATTAGGGCTTTACATTAACTTTCTGAGTGATCTGATAAAATCAGAGAAGATTCATAGAAAGATTTGGAACATGTAACACATTCTCAAAAATACCATTATGGAGTTCCACTATCCCTTCTCCTACTACTACTACTGGAATATCATCCCCCATAAGAATAGGGGGTCTTGAGCATGGACTCAAAGAAGAGAAAACTTCCTCTTTTGCTACCATATGATGGGATGCACCATAATCTATAATCCCTTAATCCGATGAGGAATTAATTGCAACAAGAGCATGATGATTACCTTTCTTAGGAGCATGATCTTCTTCCTTCTGTTTTTTTACTCCCTCTAGAATGAAGTTTACAAGGTTTTTCTTCTGAAGTACATGTGTCATAAGATCAATATGCTTCTTCATGCATGTGGATTCTTCATGATTTGGTTTATTGCAATATGTGCACTTATTTCCCTTCTTCTTCTTCCCTTTGGAATTTGAAGAATATTTGGAACCTGGAGAATCCTTGAAGGGTTTGGAATATCCCTCCTTCTTTGACTCTGGATGTAATAGCTCCTTTCGTTTCTTCTTTGATTTATGATTGGATGACCCTTTTCCATCATGCATGGTGAGTGCGTGTGATTTGGGATCTTTCATGAGGCCCATATGTATGAGTTTTTTCTGCTCTTGTGTGAGAAACTCAATGAACTGAGCCATTGTAGGCATTTTCCAATTTGCTCCCAAAAGACATCTGCCATAACGGAAATTGGAGACATGATATACAACATATTTTGGTCCTAGCTTGGCCAAGATTTTTGGAATAAGTTGTTTATCTTGTATATAATTTTCAATACCACATTCACCCAAGCTCAATATCAAATATTTAAATTTAGTAAATAAATCATGTATATTATCAAAACTTTTAGGGTGTAAGGTATTCAGCTCTACCTCAAGCATATGACCTCGCATCTCATCCTGTTTTCCAAAGAGTCCTTACAAGGTGGTCCAGATCTCATTTGGATTCTTGCATGAAACAACATGAAATCATAAATCAGTGGATATTAACTCAATAAGTAGTCATGTGGCCTCATCCTTATGGTTCACCCATATGGTCTTCTCAAGCGTTGATGTAGGTTTTGTTTCTATCGCCATCGTCAAATTATATAGTCCTTTTCTTTTGAGTTGGAATGAGGCCTTTGGATTCCATTCAAAATAGTTGTATGTTGTGAGTATTATCACCATACTTGATTGAATAAGTTTCATCATCTCCATCCCTGCTATTGATTCTGAAAAAATCCTGAAAACCTAGATTATGGATTTCAAGATATGATAGACAATTCTATGGCAGCGATAGATATGATAAAATAGCTATATCTCCTAAAATATGATGCGGGTTTTGGATATTTGTGGTGAGCATGCGCATCCCTATGTTATATGTATTTGGTCAAAATTTTCGCCTGATCCAGATCATGGATTTCAAGATATGGCTATTCTATTGCAGAAAACCAATTTTCTGGAGGGCAGACTAAATCATTGCACCCTAAAGAAGGATACAATGTGACTATGATGAATAGTCGCACTCTAGAGCAGGATAAAGTGTGACGATTGTGAAAAACTAAATCATCACACCCTGGTAAAGAGTACAGTGTGATGATGTCACACCTTGGTTATGTATAGGCCGTGACGATTCCTGAATTTTTTTTTTCTTAAGTGTGAGTGCAACTGTCGCACCCTAGCAATGGATAGACTACGTTGATTCCAATTGTTTCACCTTTCAATAGGGATAGGCTGTGACGATGGAAGAAAATAGGTTTACTCAATAATTAAATCCTCTTTCGCTCTTCTCTGGCTTGTCTGGGTTTCTCCAAGAAGCTCGGCTCTGATACCATGCCAGTGTTTCATGGAAACCTTCACAAGAGACCTAACTAAAGAATACAGAAACAAAGCTTATCAATAAAATTAATAGAGATACAATATGAAGAATGAGAATCAATGTATATTATGATCTGATCAATGAGTGAGTGATATTCATTCATATAGGAAATGACATCCTATCTTAGGAATGCATGCATAATAGTGATGATCTAAAATTAGAAAGTCTAAAATAGAACTAGTCAGTTAACTCCCACTAAACTAGTGTGCCAAAAATAGAAATTTCTTCAACAGGTTCCTCTCTTCAACTTTCTTAAAAAATTGGCTATTTCTTCATATTCATCTGAATCATTGCTGCAACTGCAATTTGACTTTGAATTTTTCTTATTCTTCTTCTTTGTCTTCTTGGATACTTTGAAAGTTTCTTCCTTCTTGGATGGGTTATCTTGTTCTATTCTCATTTCATAACCTATAAATATTCCATGTATCTCGTCCATGATTAGTGTACCAATATCTTCTCTTTCTTCTAGGGATGAAATCATAGGTCAAATATTATTGGAAGAGGCCGTAGTATCTTTTGGACAATGACTGGTTCTTTAACTTCTTCTCCCAAGCCTTTAATAATGTTCACTATTTAATCAACTCGCAGAACATTAGCTGCAATATCTTCATCTTCCTTCATTTTCAGTTGTTCAAATTGACCTCTATAAGTTTGAATCTTGGCCCCTTTGTCTTTGGCATCTCTTTCGTAAACATTCTAAATTTTGTCCCAAATATCCTTTGCAGAATCACAGTGCATAACCTTGACATATACTGAACTAGTCAGGCCACTCAGAATAACATTCATATCCCTCAAATTGTTTTCACTAAGTTTATTTACATATTTGTATGTTGGGGAAGTGGCAGGTGTCATTATACTACTTCTTGCCATACATCAAATCCCCATTCCTACAAAAAAACATTCATCCTTCTATTCTAGAAGGCATAGTTTTGACCATCAAACACTTGTGTTCCATTCTTAGTGCTCTTCATGATCTACCTTCCATTGTTTAGACTGTTACTGAAGTAAATTGATATGATACCAATTGTTGGACTACTAAGAGGGGGGTGAATCAATATTGAGCACTTTTTACCACTTTTAATCAGAACATGTAATCATCAAGTTTATCAATATTTCCATTCACTTATGATTGCATTCAATATATATCATAAAAATATAATCATAAAAAATGCATCACATCATAGCCACAGATACACAGTACACTAGGGTTTTATGTGGAAACCCAAATGGGAGAAAACAACATAATGTTTTCTTATATATAAAATATTACATTCACAGGAAGAACCAACTTATAAATTATATAGAACCAACTATAAGGAGTCTCCAACCAGATATTTATAGGCTCCAACCTGAAGGAAGCTATAACTCGTTGAGTTATCCATATACAACTGGAAGGAGGATCCAATTCCCTAGTTTACAGGCTCCAACATGAAGGAAGATCCAACTCCCTGTGTTCTCTGTATCCAACCAGAAGGAGGCTATGATCCCCTAATTTACAGCCTCCAACTTGAAGGAAGCTCCAACTCTCTATATTCTCTGGCTCCAATTGGAAGGAGGCTACAACCCCCTTTCCTTTCCTTGTCCCACTACCCTGAAATATAAGTGTAGACTCAACCTATCACTACCAACAATATTGTCACTACCACATCAACCTGTCACTATCACTGCCACTATCAGTATCACTATCATTTCCATTATCACATCAACCTATCACTTTTACTGCCACTGTCACTGTCAATGCCATTTTCACTGTTACTTCAACTACCACTGATACTGATAGTTTGTCAACGACATCATCATCAACTAGACCAATTCTTACACCAAGACCATCATCAATATGTGCACCAAACCAAGTGTTGAGATATGTGTGTCATACCAATACAAGCATGTGTTATATCAATAAACCATGTACCAAAACATGTACCATATCATGCATCAACCATGTACCAATATTGTACCATATCATGCATCAATCGTGTACCAAACTATGCCATAAACCATGTACCATGAGATGTGTTTCAACGATATACCATGTCATTCATGATATGTCTCAATCATTCCATAAACCATGTACCATAAGATGTTCCTCAACCATATACCACATCACTCATGATATGTCTCAATCATGCCATAAGATTTGTACCATAAGATTTCCAAAATCAAGTATCATAACATCAATGATGTGCCTCAACCAAGTACCGAATAAGGTGCCTCATAAATATCCCATAACATCCAAGATGTGTCTCAACATGTACCAACATCACGAAGTGATGTATCTCATACATGTTCCAAAGATATGCCTCAAACCATGCACAAACGATGTGCCTCAAGTATGTGTCAATGTCTCAACAATATGCCAAAGATATTCCTCAAGCATGCATCATAACATCACCAATATATAACCCTCAAAACATGCATATAAACATACCCTTAACTCTGTAATAGACCTGACTATATCATCATAAAGTGCTCATACTTTTAACAACTTGGAAGAAGCATCTCTCTCAAATATATCTCAGCCTTGCGGGACTAACCTATTCAACACGAAGGGACTCACAGGATGAGTGTCGTACAACCCATGGGGGTTCCTCATGGGACACCTGTATCCTAATCGGTGGTGGTCAGATAAATTATGGTTTGTCAGAAACCCATCGTTCTTTTCTGAAATTTCAATACCTTCAGCTTCGCACTCCTTCACTACCTTAGATTCACAAATAGATTACTTTCTCACTTGATAGAGACTCAATGCACTTTCTTGTACAAATGAGAGGCTCCCTGAAGTGTATTTATACTTTTTCAAGTGACTTCTTTCCTTAAATTTAGGTCCAACCTGTACTTTCTATTATAACTATTTTACCCTTTAATTAATGACTTTTAACTTCTTGTTGCAACCATTTAGGGGATTCTTAAAAATTCTTTGGGGCTTTCAACTTCATGAGGGCATAACTCCTCAACTGTGAAGAACTACATGACGTACAACCTACCATTGGAAACAATATGATGAGTAATATCCATATGTGAGGGTGTTACATGAATTTACAATGTCCTTCATCCTCATTTTCCTTAAACAACTTCGAGCTCCATTGTTATGGGATTTCCCCCCCATGACCTTGGGTCATGTCATAACATAGATTGACCAAGCGAAAGACAGAACTCTAACCCACACACACAATACTTATAATGAAATACTTACTTTAATCAAAGAGAGAAAAAAAATTCACACCTTGTATCCTTATGGTTGTTGTTGCTCCTCACTCTTTACCTTGCTGTTTGTTTTGACTCTTGCTCAAACTAACTTGCAAGAGAATATCAAGAAAGTGTCACAACAAGTTAGTTATAGCATAAAATCATACAAGTAACTGATAGATAGATTCAAGTATGGAGAATTATTAAACATACATAAACACATTGAATCAAAACTACATAAGTATGGGGAAAATAGAACTCTTTATTAGAAATGGTCAAATAAGTAGTTACGACCTGACTCCAACCATTGGCACTTCCTCAAAGCGAACCACCCAAGTTCCTCCAAAAGGTCCTTCAAGAATCACTCAAAAAAACTTCCCTTCCTTGGATGGCCCAATAAGGATAGTAACACACCTTATGACCATATAGTGAAAACGAAAGAAAGTTAGAACAAGGGTTCCAAGTTATATGGAGGTTACTCAGAGGATGAAGGGGAATAGAGGCACTTGCAATTTCTTCAACATAACTTTGCACCTAGGTTATCCTCTTCATCCATGCCCCCAAAGGTGGTTTTATACCCTCCTTAAGAGGTTAAGGAGGTATAATTCCATTTGTTACGGGCTTAGATAGGTTGGGAAATGATCCCAACCGAAAAACCCGCCCAAAAATGTGGAATTATTTTATTTTTCACATTTTTTGAGAGCATCCATAGGTTGTAGACTAGAAAGGTGCGGATGTTCGTGATTTGCACCAAGGAAACCCATGGATGTTCATGATATTGATGATGGAACTTGGAATTTCAAGTTTCAAGTCATGGACAAGGTTTAGGCCATCTCACAATGAAAATGGTGTGGAAATTTGTGGTATAATAGATGCCCCCTATTATGTGAGGTCAAAAGGGAAATTGATGGATGAAATAAATTAAAACTCTTATAGGAGAGGATGCATTGAAGTAGAGCCAAATGAAGGTTATCGAACAAGTAATCCAAGAACAAAAATAGTCAACAGAGATCAAGTAAGAATATTCTCTATCCCAAGTGGGGCATACCCATGCTCAAGAGTGATCTAATCATGGCCACCAAACAAAATACATTGTGAATCCATCTCATATATGAAAGTATGACTAATGTGCATGGCCACGAACAATACACAATGGATCCATGTGATATATATTAAGTAGCAAGCATGGCCACGAGGAATACACAATGGATCCATGTGAAAGTAGATCATAGCCACAAATAGATACGCGGTGGAGATATGTCTCAAAATCAATAACAGAGGATGTTTGTGACCAATTGAGTGAACGAAATAATCCTATGCATGTACCAATGTCTGTGGTGTGGTACAATATATGTTAGGTAGGATCACAAAATATGTGATGCTCCTACTTCACCTGAAGTCTTCAAAACAATCTGTCATGGTACGAGTCTACTGGTATGACCCAAGGGGGGGATATATATGGATAAGTGTATATGATGTGAACCAAATACTCAAAATATCATAAAATAATAAAAGTACACACCATGTACAAAATGTCAACGTGGAGCAGTGCTCCAATATAGATAAGTTACACAACAACTCTTGAATAATAGGGGAACCCCCTCCAAATAACCAATTACCTTTCATACTTTCCATTTCCCCCTAATAATGAATCCACGATCTCTTATATATAACTATTCACACTTGCACATGAGGCCCCTTTATCACTAGGCAAACCCTATTACATATGTATTTACACATTACATGTACATTTAGGACCATATATGCCCCCCCTTAGGGTCATATCATATACATTTAGAAATATATATTCCCCCTTGGGTCATAACATCTACACTATGTGAATATATGTGTTGGGGTGGAACATAGTGAAAAACCATTTGATTAGCAGTCATTGATGTATACCATAAAAAAATGTGAGACAACCCATCGATGATGATAATGGGTTTCAAGGTACCATGGTACAATATAAAAAGTGTGAATAAATGATATGATGTCGAACACCTGGTAGAATCTATCGAGCAATGGAAATTGATGTATTCCCACTGTCAATAGTGAGGGAATCTGCCACTAATGCCTACAAGCCCCAAGGTACCAAATATGACTCTAGAGCCCTATCCCAGAGAAAGATGTGTTGAATTTGATAGGAAGAGATCCGTTGGAAGGAAGGAATTAAGGCATCCTCCATTTCCCAACATGAGGGGCAGCAGAAGGAAAAATATTTAGAAGGACTTAGAAAAACAAATTGTAAGGACCACACCAAGGTACAATTTTGTCATGCACCATATTGAAATATCACATGATAGAGACTCTATGAATGGTAACCAATGATGAATACTAATGAAAAAGACGAGGAATCCACAAATGGGGTCAAATGGAAACCAAGGTATCGCACAAATCCCTATGTGTGATGATTGTTGTTGATGTCGAGCACAAGGGAAACCACTTAGTTAGTGCCCAATGATGGTTTTTCATATTTTGAGTGCAATATCACCTATCAATAATGGAAATAGGCCTAGGGTTATACTCTAGGTCATAAAGTGGAGGAAACGAGTGTCGGGAGAAAGAAAACTAGTTCCAAGGTGCAAGGAACATACCTATCCTCAATGCAATGAAGCATGTGAAGGATAAGGACACTCGAGGATGCTTCCTCCAGGGTTAAGGTGCGGAGTCACAAAGGCATAAATTTCAAAGTTGGTAACTAATAGGTATGCATAAACAATTGGTTCATCAAGAGCAAGTTGAATCTGATATTAGGCCTTAAAGTGGGAGCAGTTAACACACAATGCAATTGCAACTCAAAGAAGTTTAGAATCCCTCAAAGGTGAGTTAGACATAAAAGTATTGAGAGGAATTCATGAGGCTTCAATGCAAAGACATGGAGGGACTAAAGATGACTTCCGAGCCTATGAAGAAACTACAACATGGGTGTAAAAATGTCTGTGAGGTACTAACTAAGACACCCATGGAGAGGTAAAATATACCATCCATAGACAACACCTTTAAGCAGTTGGAAATGTATGATTTCACTAACAAATGGGGTTGAACCTACAAAAAATATGTGTCCAGTATAGATAGATGCATTATGCAAGAGAGATGGGTCCTACACTATATGTCAGTAAGGAATACAATACCTACTAAAGAGTCGAAAAAAAGTTGTAGTGACCAACATATAATGTGGGGAGTCTTGTAGGTAGTAGCCAAAACACGATTGAGTAATAATAATGAGGTTCGAATGAAATGTCATGGCAGGACTAAATAGGAATCCCAAGCCTAATAAAACTTGCAGCGGGAGCGCCAAAATAAAAAAAGGGGTTCTAGAATAGGGCTCCCATGGAAGGTAGGCCCTACCATCAAGGAGACAACATTTTGATATGAAAGAAAGAGTTGTGTTGCAAGTTAATGGGATCGACCCTGGGTTAAGGAGACAATGGAAACTGATAAGGAAAATGTTGAAGGTGTGTGAGAACCAATATAAATGCTATTTATATGAATACATCACCTTCTAGAGTCTGAAAAAGACTCAGTCAATCGATAAAAATACTAAAAGTACCCAAAATGAATCTCTATAACCTACCATGGAGACCACAACACTACAACCCTCTCTTTTTCCTCATGAATATATGCATATGTGGTTTTCCTCAAAGGGGCCCATGGATGTCTGTGCCTGGTAGAAATACCAGTTGTGGATATCCACACAAGTTATTAAATGAGCCTGCAGATTCCCAGAATCCTTTTGAAAAAATGAAAATCTAACTCTATTTCTTGTGGAATCTGAGCAGGATGATTGTTCAATGGAGGGAAAGTGAGCACGAGGAAGTTGATTGTGTAGTATTTGATGAAAATAATTCCAAATAATCTCTCTGACAATTTGGCATGTATAAACTTTTCCAAATTTGTGGCATGCGAGCTCAAAAGAGATTGCTAAATCTCCTTATTGATTACTAGCATCCTGACGCAGAAGCATTCATTCTTGGTGGGAAGTTCTTGAAGATAATTGTTGAGGACATATACTTCATCATTGTTTTGTCTCATAGAATTGAAGTTCCTAACTTCACAACCCATGGAGGAGGTGGTCGAACCATTAATGATTACATAAATGAATACTACAAGGATGGCACAGAAAAGACAGGCTCACAAGTGCCTATCAAACATATCACAAATTTGAGTCTCAATGTGATATTATATACCATAGTTTGAATCATAGGATATAACTCTTTTCACTTTTCTTCTCACTCCCAAATTCAACATGGGGTTGAGTTCCTAAGACCCACAATGTTTGACTAGAGCATTGTGATGCTTTCTTGCATGAAAATACTATTCACTAATTGCAAGTTACGAAAGAAAAAGAACTTTGGGTTTGGCAACGTCCTATGTACATTCATTTTCAAGAGGGTTCCATTGATGATCCCAAGATATCATATCATAGGACACTTATGTCCATGGCCCTCGATGGTACAATGGATTGAGTTTTTTCCCTGCTTAGGAAGAGGGAAATTATCCAACCCTTATGACGACCACTTATTTTCTTGGTGGTAGCGTCAGGTTCGCTCTACTTAGGATTATTTGTATACTAGGATCCAATTTTAGGGAGATCCCAGTGTCATCATTCCTCTCGGTGATAAGCTTCAAGACATAGGTAACATTTATTTGAATTTATTTGATATTTTATTTTTGGATTATATATTATATATAGATATAAAGGGGAAAACATCTTAGTTTTTGTGAGATCCATAATATTAACATGTGATATTTAAATGTGTATATAGAGAACCACCGAGACTAGCAGACATTCCAAGACATAGTTGTCGAGGGAGGGAGGAACTTTGGTTTTTGGGCCCTTCATTTTGTTGGTTATAAGTTGTGCATATCACATTGCAGCTTCATTTTGGAGAATGGAAGTTGTGCAAGTTGTTGAGAAGTTGGACAACACAAGAAAGGATGAAACAAAAAATGGTTAAAGGGACAACACAACATCAACAGCAAGATCAAGATCAAGAAAATAAATAACTATCAAGTTCTTAAACAACAAGATTGGATTATACATAGAATACATATGTGATTGTAATAGGCTAATGACATTGATATTGATAATGATAATGATACTAAGAATGATAGGCTAATAGTGAAAATTGAATGAGAAGGTTGTAATGCCATTATTTCCTAGCATGTTAGTTCTAAGTTATTACTATTCCTATTGTAAATCTAGATAGTGTGATGGGAGTCACTGATGTAACGGGCCAGTACTATAGTATTGTTGAATATGAAGATCTAGGTGAGAACCAGATGAAAAATGTATCAGATTTTAGTATTATGAATATAAACAGAGTCCTAAATTTTGAATTTACATATTTTGTATTCAGTCTTAAAAAGAATGAGTTGTTGTTCTTTATTATATTTATGTCTGATATAACTAAATGTGTCTTTATGAATGGAAACAAAACTTTGTTTCTTTATTTCCCAGTTAGGAATTCCTTAGGATTGTTACAGGTTTAGTCTATTATGTACAAGATTATAGTGAGCCTCGATACCTTAGAGGTCTGTCTAAGTATTGTCCTTACAGTTCCCTCTCTTTCATATCTCAGTTGCTCTTCGAGTAATACTTCTTCCCTCCCAGGAAGATGAAAATGCCAATTCTCTAGACTACTTCGATACCTTTTTCTGGTAACCTAAGAAGGACCCTGGTCTGAACACTTTTGTGCCAACAAAATGGTTATATTGTTGGGACCTATGCTGTAAAAGGGTACATGTGCGAAGAATGCTTCCACAAATCTATAGATCTGAGATTCAAAAATGGTGGGAAATAAATTGTGACACCTTTATATGGAAGGAAGCAGAGCTATGAGGAAAAAGCGAGAGGAATATGAGAGATTCTATCTTTTACTCAGAAATATCGAGCAACTAGCATGAGATATTCTAGGTTAAATTTCTAGAAGAACTATTCCATTGGATAGATAAGCTCCATTAAGCTCCGTAATTCCAATAACGCGTCAACAATACCTGCAATTGGAATATAGAGAATATCACAACACTTCATTAGCTGGATCACCATATTACGGGAGCAGTCAATTTTTGGGTTCACGGGACTCTAGAGGGACACATCATCAAATTTGAAGCCAAGAATCACCAATCATTTTCACGCGTAGAGGAAATTTTAAAGAAAGGTGTGCGTGACCGATTTTTGAGGGAAATTTGCCTATGCATCAAAGTATTTTTGATGGAGGAGGGGATGATAACTATTCCCTCAACTGAGATGGTAGCCTAAACACCTACGATTAGGGTAGGGTGATTTTTGGGTAGGATCATGACCTGAGAAGGGGGAAGGGTCCTTTGACATATGGGGGAAGATAAAGAATTGAATGAAAGAAATGAGGGAGCCATAAGGAGAGCCACCATTGTTGAGAAGTGGTGGAGTGGAAAAGTAAAGAAGGAAAAGAAGCAGTCTGAGGTGTTGCAGAAAGAACTCGGATCAAGAGGAAAAGATGAAGGAAGGAGCGAAGAGTTGAGGAAGGTGAGAAGACAAGAAATATTGTCCATTCTAAGATTGCAGCAGAGAGAAGGACAAAGAGAAAGGAGTCCCCATATTGGTGGATGATAATAAGAATGTGGAGAAGAAATGGAGGACAAAGAAGGTCTTGACCTTGCAGGAGATCAAGAAGATTCATCCTCAATAGTAGGAGACACCAAGAATCACACAATGAAGGTTGCTCTAGAGGAAGAGAATGAGACCCCCCAAAACAAAGAAACTTTCCCAGAAGTCAGTGGAACTAGCCCCGAAAAACCCGTCCCCCATGTGTCCTCTATACCTGTGGTAATTTCTACAAGGCCTACTTATGCTATTTCTATTCCTTCACAACCAGTCAGTCAGAATCAATATGTAAGTGTAAATGCTAGGAGGATAATAGGATCCCCAAGAGTATCACAACTAGGACCGTTAGGTTTTATTTTAATAGGAATAGTGAGACCCATGATGGCTGGACATATGGGAGGATCGATCGCTTGATACCCATAATTCTGGGATAAAGGGAACGAAGATGTAGAGAAACATTGGTTCTTATGTGAAGCCATCTGGAGGTATAGAGGGACTCTTGATGCAAATAAGTTAGTGGAGTTTCATACTACCTTGAGGGGTCATGCTCTCAAATGGTATATGAAAGATATTGAACCTGGGTTGCAAGGACAAGCATTCACCCTTGGCCAAGTTCATTTGAAATTCATTGTTGAATTCAAACTACCCCAGTCAGAGCAACAAGCTCTCTCTGAGTTGTGAGAAATTCAACAAAGGGAAGGAGAATCTGCCTGGGAGTACAATATCCAAAAGTTCAAGGATGTTATTGGGAGGATAGCACATCCAATTCAAGAAGATCACCAGAGGGAATGGTATATTCAAGGATTACTACCTTTGACAAGAATTCCTTTAATGAAATAGTGGATAACCATGTTAACAGAAGCCTTGGAGCATTCGATAAAAATCTAAGCCATGGCAGGTTATCCAGGCAATATGAGAATGACCAGACCCCCGGTAGATGCAAATTTTTCGCAACTTCAAGGACAAATATCAGCGCTAACAAAAAATATTCAAGAATTAACCACACAAAGATCAGGACGCCCTCAAGTTTGGTGCACAGGCTGCTACACAGAAGGACATCTGGAAATTGAATGTTTGCATGTGAGGGGAATGGGAACTCTTCAAAACCTGATGGGACCTTAAGGACCTACGGGAGGATTTGCGCAAGTGTATGTCACTCCACCATTCCATACACCAGGGTTGTATAATACCTTCCCAGGAGATCCAACTCCTTAGACAGTGGAGTATTGTGAGATTTGTTGGACACAGTGACATGCACTGAGGGAGTGTCCTATTATGAAAAATTACACAACTACACCCAATACAATACATTATGAGTTTTTCACATCTATGATCTATGCCACAAATCAATGTAGAGCATTGGACACACTTGCTGATAGATTGGACCGAGCATCATTTAGAGTAAATGAAACCCCTGGGGACCTAGAAGAGGCTAGGGAGGAGGGGTTGGAGGTGGATTCATAGGTGGGAGAAATGGAGGCAAAGGGCCGAGCATATTCTACAACTACAATGAACAAGTTCATTTTTCCAAATGCTTCCCTCACACAAGACGATCATGGTGCTCACACTGCAAAAATAATGGGCACGCAATTGAAGATTGTCCAGAATTGATCGCAAAGTGGGAAGATCGAGGTCATCAACACGGACCTAATATCATAATATAAGAATTAAAAAGGGAAATCGAGGGACAACTACCAAATATTAACATCATCACTTGCATAGGAGAAAAGACATGGGCAGATGTCGACGGTCAGCCCAAGATTCAAAAGGCTATTCCCAAAGATGACAGGTATGATCCTGGAAACAAACATTGTTTTTAAAAAATGAAATAGAGATATTTATAAGCATCCCCATTCTAGAAGTAGTATAGAATCCTCCTAGATCCTTCTGTCAACCTAACCCTGCACAAGCCCCTACCTCACCACTAACACCCAGGAATTCTACAATTCCAAGAAAACACCCTGACCATTCTCAAAGTGTAATCAACCAGTGGTTTCAGTTGTTCTTCGATATCCTAGGGGGAAAAAAATTACTGAGAAGTTGCGCAACACCCATTACATGATATCGGGGAATGAAGAAACCTCAGAAGCCATAGTAAGGACTAACCTCCTTGAGAATAATACCCAAAGAATACAAAGAAAAAGGTGTGAACTGGAAAAGAATTTAGGTTAGATTCCCAGCTAGATGAGTTTGAAATCAAGGATGTCATGCTAGATTTGGGATCAGATGTTAACATCCTACCTAAAAATACCTGGGAAGATTTGGGAAAACCTTAGTTAGTATATTCCCCCATCCATTTGAGAATGACAAATCAATACTGCATCTTCCCAGTGTTGGAGAAATTTCTATTTTCGACACACTAGTTCAGTGGGAGTTAACTGACTAGTTCTATTTTAGACTTTATAATTTTAGACCATCACTATTATGCATGCATTCCTATTATAGGATGTCATTTCCTATATGAGTGAACATCACTTACTCATTGAACAGATCATAATATACATTGATTCTCATTCTTCATATTGTATCTCTCTTCCTTTTCTTGATAAGATTTGTTTGTGTATGATTTAGCTAGGTCTCATGTTCAGGTTTCCATGAAACACTGACATGGTATGAAAGCCAAACTACTTGGAGCAACCTAGACAAGCAAGAGAAAATCGAAACAGGATTGAGTAAACCTAGTTTCCTCCATCATCACAACCTATTCATATCAAATAGTCCGATGGTTGGAATCACCGCAGTCTATTCCTATTGAAGGGTGCGACACAGTTTAGGGTGTGATGTCGTCGCATTGTACTCTTCACCCGAGGTGCAATGATTCAACATCGTCGCACTATATCCTTCTTTAGGGTGCAACGATTCAACTTCCCTCTAGAAAATTGGTTTTCTGTCATAAAACAACGATATCTTGAAATCCATGATCTAGGTCGGGCTGAAATTATTTCCAGAGACGTATAACATAGGGATTCTCATGATCACCAAAAATATCAAAAACCCACATCATATGTTAGGATATATATCTATTTTATCATATCTATATCTTCCATAACACCATTAGCCATATCTCAGAATCCACGATCTAGGTTTTCAGGATCTTTTCATAATCAATAGTAGGGATGGAGACGATGAAACTTCTTCAGTCAATTCTAGTGATATTACTCACACCGTACAACTATTTTGAATGGAATCCAAAGGCCACATTCCAACTCAAAAGAAAAGGATTGTATAATTTGACTATGGCGACATAAACATAACCTACATCAGCACTTGACAAGACCCGATGGGAGAACCCTAAGGATGAGGCCACAAGACTACTTCTTGAGTTAATCTCCACTTATTTATGGTTTCATGTTGCCACATGCAATATTCTAAACAATATATGGACCACCTTGGAAGGACACTTTGGAAAGCAGGATGAGATGTGAGGTCATATGCTTGAGGTAGAATTGAATACCTTAGACCCTAAAAGTTTTGATAATATACATGATTTCTTTACTAAATTTAAATATTTGCTATTGAGCTTGGGTGAATTTGGTATTGACAAGTCTACACAAGAGAAAAAACTTATTATAACAATCTTGGCCAAGATAGGACCAGAATGCGTTGTATATGTCTCCAATTTCCATTCTGGAAGTTGTCTTTTTGGAACAAACTGGAAAATTCCTATGATGGCTCAGTTCATTGAGTCTCTCACACAAGAGAAAAAAAATATCATACATCTGGGCCTCATCAAGGATCCCAAATCACATGCACTCACCATGCATGATGGAAACAGATCATCCAAACAAAATGATAAGGAGAAACAAAATGAGAAGGAGGGATATTCCAAACTCTTTAATGATTCTTCAGGTTCCAAAGACTCTTCAGATTCCAAGAGAAAGAAGAAGAAGGGAAAGAAGTGCACTTACTACAATAAACCAAATCATGAATAATATACATGCATGAAGAAACAAATCGATCGTATGGCACATGCACTTCAGTAGAAAAACCTTGGAAACTTCATTCCAGAGGGGGTCAAGAAGTAGAAAGAAGAAGATCATGATCCTAAGAAAGGTAATCTTCATGCTATGGTTGCAATTAATTCCTCATCTAATTCATGGATTATAGATTTTGGTGCATCACATCATATGGTAGTGAAAGAGGAAGTTTTATCTTCTTTGATTCCATGCTCAAGACCCCCTATTCTCATGGGGGATGATACTCCAGTAGTAGTTGCAGGAGAGGGGACAGTGGAACTCCATAATGGTAGTTTTGAGAATGTTTTATATCTTCCAAATCTTTCTATGAATCTGCTCTCAGCTTATGAGATCACTTAGAAAGGTAAAAAGGTTGAATTTACATCATATTTTGTTTCAGTAATTGACATGCATGATAATTCCATCATTGCAATTGGTGAGGTGGATCACAAGTCAATGTTGTATAAATTCACTAATTTTTCTGACGATGACTCATCTTTTCTACTTACACATAAGGAGAGTACTTTGCATGCACCTCCAATGAAACATGCATATACTCTTGTGCTTCCATCAGTTTCAAACATCAGAGATGATTCCATACACTCAGATTATGTACATGGAAATAAGAAGGTAGTACAACCAGATAAGAAGCCAGCACCGAAGCTTCAATATATGCCCAAGAAGGCACATACCACACTTCAGGAAACATGCAACCTTATAGGGAATCCATTGGATTCAAGGAGGACTCGACATCAGCATGAGGAGCCTTCTCGTGTACTTTCAGCTTTAGAAACTGTGATTCCTATGCATTTCTATATGGTTCAACTACTTATCGGAAGACCTACAATAAGGTTGTGGGAAATCCATTATGGAAAGCAGCCATGCAAAAGGAGTACTAATCACTCCTAAAGAATCAGACTTGGGATCTGGTTCCACTTCCACTAGAAAGGAATATTTTTAGGTGCATATGGGTCCACAGGATCAAGAGGTACAAGGCTAGACATTTTTCCAAAGGACTTCATCAGATCGATAAATATTTCTACATCTTCACGAAGACTTTCAATGAGAAAAAGTTTCAGACTTTGCAGGATTATCTTGCAGTGAAGAACACAGTTTCCTAACAACTGCCTTTTCTTCTTTTGATGCATTGTCTTTTAAGGGGGGTTTTTGTTCCCACGTGGTTTTCCCTCTTTCCTCATTTTTGTTTAGTGATCAATAGTTACGTTGCACATGAGTACCTAATATGGCTTAGTAGCCGTGACTCATTGTTTACTCCACAGTGATGTTTAGGGGGTGTGTTGGAGAAATTTCTATTTTCGGCACACTAGTTCAGTGGGAGTTAAGTGACTAGTTCTATTTTAGACTTTCTAATTTTAGACTATCACTATTATGCATGAATTCCTATTATAGGATGTCATTGCATGTATGAGTGAACATCACCCACTCATTGACCATATCATAATATACATTGATTCTCATTCTTCATATTGTATCTCTCTTCCTTTTATTGATAAGGTTTGTTTGTGTGTGCTTTAGCTAGGTCTCCTGTGCAGGTTTCCATGAAACACATAGCACAGGATACACACATGATAGATTAGGAATCCATTGTGCAAAAGATTGCAGACTTGCAAGAACTTGAGGAAGTAAGATTTTTAGCAGATTTTCATCAGACAGTTGAGAAGGCCAAACATAAAGCTTGGCATGATAGGAATATTAAGTCCAAGAGATTCATGAAAGGGGATAAGGTGCTCCTCTATGGCATTTGATATCAGAAAAATCTAGGCAATTTGTGCATGCATTGTTTTGGTCCATTCATAGTTGTGGAAATCCGACACTCTGGTGCAATCAGGCTCGCGCAACTAGATGGTATCCTTCAGCGAAGATGGATGAATGGTGCCCATCTGAAACCCTACATTTCTCATGCTTGATTCAGAGCAAGGTTTCTCTAGGCCAATGGAGCATGTACAGTAGTTATATTTTCATCTCTTTTAATATTTTTTATTTCAATTAATAAACATCGGAATGTGCATTTAGTGTGCCACGACATATATTTTGTTTTAGTTTAAGCATTTCTTTTGTGCATAACTTCTTACTCAATTGCTCAGTATTGGAAGAGCCACCATTACAGTATATGAAGTCATTTAATATGACAGAGACCCTCATTGTGGTTGGAGGGAGGGCGAACCTCATCTCGATCATAGCCCATGTGCTACACATACCCAACCCCGTAATACACTTTATGACAGACACCGCAATCCGTCAAACTTTTCATTAAGCCATAAATGCGTGATATGTGAATATTCCATTGGTATCCCCACCGTGCTTCTCATCTGTTAAAAATATAATCACCTTAGCTCAAGCACACCCCTGACAGTATGTTCATTAAACACCAAGATGAGTTGATAGATCCTACCTTGTTACCCGTCTCGTCGAACAACTAAGCCTAAAACCATGTTTATGGCCTAATCATGAGTGTCTTTATGGGTGATTACATAAATGCTCCAAGTTATCCAGTTACAAGACTTCTTTCACCTACGAGCAACACCATCGTTTTGTTGTTAGCGAGATTTTGAATTTCCTACAATTGCGCATACCCCCTGAGATTTTGGTTCTCCTATTACAAAGTCGACCCCAATTTACCCAGAAAGTCAAACACTTCAGAGCTACCATGCCGAGAGAAACAGGAGGCATGAATTCAGCTACCAAAGAAGCAATCCTAGATGAACCGTATGAGCCCCACATCGAGATATTCGGGGATGTCAAGGGAAAGACAGAGAAAGTAAAGCTCTTGGACTTGGATTTGGTGGACCAAGTCATGTTCCCAAAGATGAACATCGATGTGTTCTGGGACATGGCTCCAGATTCCATCGGGGGCATGCATTTTTTCCCCAAGCCTGAATTTATCAACATATTCAACTCTATAATCATGAACCTCAAAGACTTACCGGTCTACGAGACCACTGGCGAGGTTGCACACTGCACAAAGTTTCTAATTAGTCGGGTACATGACAAAAGTCTATGGCTCGACCAGAGATATCCAATTCATGTAGATGATATACACCAACTCACTGTCTTATCTCTTGAGGGTGAGGATATCTCCAAAGGATTCCAAGGACCGAGCAAGCACTTGAAAAATAAAGGTGAGGTTAACCTCTATGAGAAGTTCCACAAACAGAGAGGTGGATGAACAACAAAGATGGAACCAATTATTCCAAAAATGGTTCGGACAACCTGCTATATAATCACAAGCAAGGTCATGCGGTCCTACTATAAAGGTGAATTCACCCTCGATGTGCTCTTTGTAGCTAAATTTTACGCAAACAGGGATGTATTCAATTGGTGCAACTATCTTTTAGAAGAACTCCTGGTAGAGTGTGAGGAAGCTTAGGAGAAATGAGGGACCTTCATGTATGGGTACCTGTTAATAACATTCTCCATGTGAAAATGGAAGCCACCCATAGGGAGATAGTTGGCAATGGCAGAGAAATTTCTCCTTACTAAAATGTTTGAAACTTGGCACTCGAGGGAAGACCAAGAGAACCAAGAATTAAACAATGTCACTTTCTCAAAGTGGTACAATTTACTGATTGACGCAACTCAGAGATGGCTTATACCACAAGAGTTGCTAAACTTGAACACACAGAACATCTCCTTCATCTTGAACCGCCACAACATTGTTGTATGTCCGAGGCATACGAAGCTAGAAGATTTCCACTTGAGGTTGCACCCCTTCTACCTAGATGAGGAGAACTTTGACACAGAAGTCATGTCGTGGACTAGAAACAAGAGCAATCCATGAAAGTCTAGAATGGACTACCTCTTACTTGCGGAGGTCTTGAAGAAAAAGGGGCAGGAAGAAAGATTAGGGCCCTAATCTTGGAAGAGGAAGAGGAGACACAACCTATGGAAAGAAAGAAGAGGATGTTGCCAATGTTCCCACAGCTTCCGGATCAAGTTGTGCTATTAGGTAAAGATGTCAATGACATCCTCATTGTTTCTTTCATTACAGATCCTTTAGTTAAGAAACCCAGGATAGGGCTCTCCTCAGTGAATATTATGAATCCTCAACCAATCTCCTCGGCCCTACCTCATACTCGAGCAACTACTCGAGCAACCCAAACAGTGATTGACATCGAAGATGACCCTGAACTAGATACCACTGCATCCACTACCATAATCACCGAACAACCCCTTTCACCCCTACAACCCCCATTGTCACTGCAAAAAATGACCACCCAACCCCATACCATTACACTTGAGCCCATGCAGTTGGATCCCTCGACCTACCCGAGCATGTACTAGAACTCACCAGTCTGACCCCTGAAGTCTTGAGCCAATCACTTGTTCCATTTGTACCTATTTAGGACACTCCACCTTCAATAGAGAGTCAAATTTTTCCAATACCGCAAGCCCCAAGAACTCAATTCCCTCTCTCAACAGTCAATGTTGAGAGTTCCATCCATAGAAGAGGAACCATAGAAACTGTGTTACAGAAATAGGTAGAAGCACAAGAGGTTCAGAAGGAATCTAAAACTACATCAAGGCAGAGTGAAACATCGTTACAAGATCCACTGAAACCAGTCTTCCAGAACCCACAACTATGTGTGAAACTGTTGCAACTCTTCCTGGCCAAGACAAACTATTTTCCTCAATTCCCAGCAGAATTGAAGGCTCAACTTGCACACCGATTGCAAAGTCCATCCACGGGAGAATATGAGGTGGAGAAACCTTCTGCATGATCGATGGCCAGTGGATTTTCTCTGCAAGTTCGAGTACCCATGTATGCCACCCCTTCACCTAGCGCGTTCATACAATTACCAACAACCCACCTGGTAGGAATAATCAAAGCCTCAACTAAACAACTAGAGCAAAGGATTATGCAGCTTGAAAGACACGGAAAATTTTGGAGACAGGAAGGACTCATTGCGCAAGCCCAACATACACAACATGGACACTCCAGGATCCAAGCATAAATGAAGGTGGATAAATTCAAATAAAAATGTTCAGAGACCTGGGCCAACACAGGCCCAACGACGATGCAACAAGGACCTTATGGAGCATGGGCAAGAACCTGGAGGCCTTGACATGCTCTATTATGATGGGCACTATAGATGACCTTCCTATAGGGATGCAACATCATGTAGTAGGAGTACCCCAGACATGGGTCTGCTTTTTTTGGCGTTTAGCAAATGGTGTTCTTTGTTATTATAGAGCTCATCGGCCTAAGGCCCAGTCTATTATGTGTCAAGATAACTACTTTGTAATTATAGAAATTTAGGGCTACTAGCCCAAATTTTGTACTATGAACCTCTTTTTGGACATGTTTATATAGATATCTGAATTTTTTTCTTTTATTTTTATATTCTACTTGAAAATGATTAAATATTTACACGTGTAAAATGTGTGTGCTTATGTTATGAACATGAAAAATTCCAATCTAAAACGTAATTAGCATATGCATCAGTAACTATATCAGTGCACCTAGGAACATGATCATAGGTAATAAACTCAAATGATCATTTCAGAAGACGTACCCTAAGGAACCACCGTAACAAGACTAGATCATGAATATGGTATAGACCATTCAAATGTGACTCAACCAAATGAGAATCCAAGAACACGTAAAGGTGTTGAATACAATGTGAAAAATCGTCTCACAAAAGCTCGATGACAGTGCTATACTCAACAACATTTTTTGTAGTTTCCCTAAGACAAACACCTCTAGCAGATACTAGTTGGTTAGTGGACGAATAAATCACCCAGGAAGAAAAATCCAAATTATGAGTGTGATGACTGGCACCATTTACATATCCAAAATATAATTATGACTCTCGTGGCATCTTCTACATAGCAGAAGAAAAAAAATAAAGAATGCAAGGAAAAACTAAGAAACCTATACAAAGCTATTTAAAACAATAAACAATAATTACAGAAGAACTATTAGTCGATTCGTCTGGATCAAATATAGTACTTCTTAAGGTAGATCCCATTTCTGGGCTTTGACAACACATTTCCCTCATAATCTGCTAACTCATAAGACCCTTTTTCCAACACCCATCGCATGATCTATGGACCGTACCACATGGGTTAAACTTGCCTGCCCCCATGGAATTCATGTCCTAGTCATAGACTAACACAATGTCTCCTTTGGAGAATTCTCTTTGGAGGACATAATTCTCGAACTGATACTTCATGCATCTTTTATGTTCTTCATTTTATAAATCTACATCTCGATTTTTCTCATCAAGATGTTCAAGATAAACGAGGCATTCTTAAAGTTGCATTGTGTTGGGTAAGAGTTTGAAAACAATTTTTAGCAAAGGGATTTCACATTCAATAGGGAAAATAGCTTCTACTCCATGAACGAGTTGAAAAGGTGAGAAGCATGTTGCAGTTTTGAATGAGGTTCGGTAAGCCCATAACATCGAGTATAGCATAAAATTCCAATCTTACCTGGTCGAGTTAATCATCCACTTCAATATAGTTTTTAAGGATTTGTTAATGGCCTCGACCTGAACATTAGCCTTAGGATAGTAAGGATATGAGTGATCCTTTATAAAACCCATTTTTTATGCTAACTCAGACATCATGCAGTTCTGGAAGTGACTTCCATGGTAAGTGACAATCTCTCTCAAAACCCCAAACCTAGGGAAGACTTTATTGAACATGAAAAGTGTTGCGGTTTCACCATCATTACCAAATGTTGGCATCGTTTTTTCCTACTTTGTAAAGTATTCAATGACCACTATAATGTATTGATGCCCCCTAGACAAGTCTAGGTGGCATGTCATGAAATCTACCCCCCACTTGGTGAAGGGGACCATAAAAATGATAGGAAACATCAGAGCATGGCACGCACACATCTTCTTTGTAAATATTTGACAAGGATGACATTTCTTGACCGGTTCATTCAATCCTTAAAGATTGTAGGCCAGAAAAAAACAACACACAAAATATTCTAGGTTGTTTCCAACATTGATAAGTGACCGCCACATGCTCCACCATGGAAGTCATTTAGAACGACCATTGCTTCCTCATGAGTGAGGAAATGACATATAATTGATTCTACCCCTTGAAAATACAAAGTGTTGGTGATAATGAGATAGTTCTTTGCTAGGTGATCGATCCTTCATCACTCATCTTGTGAAAAATGTGGAGGGAACTTCAGAGTTTGGAGTTATATAAGGATATATCCATACCAAGGATCATATGAAGAGATGAGGAAGATATGACCATTCGAGAAATATTCAATTACTTCACTTTCATCATTCTCTACTGGGAATTCCAACATCAATTCAATGAAGACTAAGATTTATTGGATTTCGTAGAAGAAAAATACAAGTCAAACCCTTGAAGAAAAAAAATCTAGTTGTTATACGTCCCACCAATTATTTGTCGAGTCAAAACATACTGAAAAGGATTAACATTGGTAATGACAGTTGTCTGATGCAACATAATATAATTTTGAAGCCATTGAACAACATGAAATGCTGCTAAGGCTAGTTTCTCAACATGAGAGTACTTCAGTTCAAGACCCAAAAAAGAATGACTTAAATAGTAGATGACATGGTCTTGGAGATCATCATCCTCCTTAATGAAGACTATGCCAATCGATGTTTTAGTTGTTTCCAAATACAAAAGGAAATATCGATTATAATATGGGGGACTCAATAACAAAGTCGAAGCCAATGATTTCTTTACTAAATCAAAAGAACATTGTTTTTCCTCATCCCAATAAAATAGAACCCCCTTTTTCAAAATACACATAAAGCCTTTTGTAATGTTGGAATAGTTAGGTACAAATCATTGAAGGAAATTCTCCTTTCCTTGTAGACACTCAAGTTGATGAATTGTGAGTGGAGAAGGAAACTGAGTGATTTCCTCCATGTTCAAAGGGTCAACCATGATCCCTTTAGTTGAAACTATAAAACCCAAAAGATGTCCCGAAGTCACACAAAAAATATATTTATGCAGATTTGACCATATTTGATAGTAACGACATCTCTCAAAGACTAGGAGGAGGTGTAACAAATGTTGATCTCTCTTGCGAGAGTGAGTTGTGAGATCATCACAATAAGTCTCCATTGTATGGTTCATGTTGTGGAAAGAAAACATCACGGCCGGTTAAAATGTAGCTCCATAATTTTTAATGCCAAAGGGAATATTCTTGTATTCGAAGGTTTCCCAACTACAAATGAAAGTTGTATTATGCTAGTCTTATGGTCGAATTTTGATCCAGTTATACCCTGAAAACCGTCCATGAATGAAAATATCTTGCTCCCTATGCATTCATCAATAATCTGAGTGATGAATGGCCTAGGAAAGTTCTGTTTTGGATGAGATTCATTCAAGTCCCAGAAATCCATAAAAACTCGAATCGTGCCCTGTTTCTTATTGACTCGAACCAGATTGGACATCCATTTCATCAACGACACTGGGTAAATAAATCCATCTTTGAGTAGCTTCTCTGCCTCATCTTTAATTGTTTTTTCTTTCCTTGGATTCATTGGTTGCAACTTTTGTCGAACCGTTTTCACATTATCATAGGTTCAAATCACATGCTGAATGATTCAAGGATATATTCCATGAATTTCCTCATACGACCAAGAGAAAACATCTCTAAACTCCTTGAAAAGTGTCATTTACTCCTAAATTTCATCTTCAGAGAACTCTTCCCTAATAAAGACATTTTCAACAACATCATGGGTCACATAAATGTTAATCAGGATGGATTTTTATATATTCGTCATATTTCCCTCAGCGTAGACACGATTCCTAGCCAAGGGATTTACCATCCGATCAACTCTCCTACTCATGGTTGAATTGAATTCCCCATTTTACACACAACTAATATCAGGGAGGAAATACGATCTATGATGCATATCCTCCCATGGCCTTTCAATTATATTCATTTCCTCAATAATAGCTTTGTCTGAGGGAAATACGACGTTATGATAGTCCTGGGAATTTGAATATTTTTTAGCCCAAATGGGGCTCTAGAAAATGATCAACCACCACATTTCTAAAAAATAAATATAGGCAACTTTATATAGTTGTTAAATTTCAAAATATTGTATTTAATATATTATTTTTCCAAAACATAACAAAATTTCATAAACTAAATGGTAAGGCCTAACCCCTCGCGTAGGTAGAATAATATAATTCCATGTAATAAAGGACAATATTAATAAGGCCTAGCAATAAGTAAGAATAAGTCAAATGTAAGAAGACCTAATAGAAGCTTCCACTTCTAGAAGGATCTTCCTCTAGATTGTTCTTTTAGATAGATAGATTTAGTATAAATAGGAGTAGAGGGTATGATAAATATTGTCTTGGATATTATTTTAATATAGCTTTGCTCTGCTGGAGGTTTCCCCCTTGAAGAGGCAAGTGAACATTGCTATCATTAATCAAGGTGTTTTCTCTGGTGTTATTATGGTATTATTCAAGTATTGTTCTGGTTATATCATTGTTTCTTTACCATTTCTATGCTAAAATATTTATGTTGTGCATACTATTTTATATCTGGAATACTACAAGTGGTATCAGAGCAGCCTCTTCAGTAAAAAATTGTGGGTTAAATTTTTTTCATGGTTGAGATGTATTCTGGCATCTTAAACCTACAAAGATCTATCATTCTGCGCATAAATTTTTGGTTGATGAAGAACACATGCAGGAACTACAAGTGGTTTTTAAGCACACATATGTTGGCCACCCTTGTAACCCCTGTTGGTACCCCTTTGAGTGGTAGCACATTAGAAAACACATGTATACAGATCAACCTAGATATCCTAAATCCCTCCATAGATAAATCGATCGGTCGCCTAAATTTTATAGTTCCATCGAGAACAACACTCGGGAATATACTCTCTAGTAACTAGGTAGTCGGGTAATACGAATAAGGGCACGGTCTAGCCTCTTTAGTTGGTAAGCTAAGATATTGTGTCGATTATTACTGTTGGACCCTACACGTATATCAGAGAGCTATAGCATAGGAAAAACCCTTATATATAGAAACCCTAAATATCCTACCCCTAGGGAAGGAAAAAAAAACATAACATAGAAGATCTATTGTCGCACAATTGTGCCTTATGCATTTTGGTTGTGAAATTACTACACATTTCTTCCTGTTAAGCATTTGGGGACTTCATCACTGCAATATTTTGTCATTGTCGGCACACATATTTGGGACCTATCCCACTAGGTTCCTCTATTAGCCCTGATTCCAGTGATACCTATCATTTTTAATAAAAAAACAATTATGGACCCGACCCTTCTCCAACACCCTTATTTGGCCCCTATCCCATTGGATTCCCCTCTTCACCCTGACCACAGTGGTACCTATCATTCGACACCCTTTTTCTTAGTGGTCCCACCCACCCCTCCAAACCCCTTTTGTTTCCCCTATACCATTTTCCTGCCCATTTTTCCAAATAGATACCACACAACCCCAAGAACTCAATTCCTTGATTGTTGACACCCACCATAACAAGGAAGACATCAAGAATATCAGTGACAACCTTAGCTCAATCAATTCGGCTATTCAGGCCCTCCGGGAACAATGTTCCTACCTCAAAGACCTCAAAGACCTCAAAGCCACCTTTGAACACTTCATGGACCATTTCCATAACCCTTCCTCTTCTGAACAACCATATTATTAGGATGACCATGACTCTTCCCATTACCAAGGTCCTCATAATACCCACTTTTCTCGAGATCTTCACCCTCCTAGAATTGAGGTGAACAAATTTGATGGATCGAATCCCACAAGCTGGGTCACCCAAATGGAACAATATTTCTCTTTGTACAACATTACTGATTATTTAGCCAAGCTTCATTATGGTGTCCTACATCTGGATCTAGAACAATGGAAACGGTGGCAATGGATAAAAATGCACGCCAAGGGTATGTTGCTTGGACACAGTTTGTGGTTGAACTTTATGACCGCTTTGACTTTGACACCCACCATTTAGGTTGTTTGACCAAGTTAAAGTAGTCTGGGACAGTGGAAGACTTTATTGTTGCATTTGAGCACTTGGCTTTTAGAACGGAGGACATGTCGGATGCTTTCTTTAGGGAATTCTTTATTAGTAGCCTCAAAGATGAAATATGTGCCCATGTTCTCATGGCACACCTCCAGACTTGGTTGGAAGCTACCCAACGAGCCAAGGAAGAAAAATAGATTGTATCCTCACAGACCCACAAACCCTCCTTTCCTCCTCACCCTAAACCAACCAATTATGTCCTTCCTGCAACTCCCCTCAAGATCTAGAAATTAACCAGGGTGGAAATGGATGATCGTCAACTCAAGGGTCTTTGTTATAATTATGATGACAAATATTTTTCCGGGCACAAATGTAAGGAAAAAAATATTTTTATAGTTGTGACTAAGGATATTTATGAAGAAGATGTTGTTGTTCCTCTTGTGGGAGAACTACAACCACCATCTGATATGACCCCACCCTCTGATCCACCAGATGTTGACTCAGTGATTTCACTTAATGCCCTCACTAGATTCTCTGCTCCCTAGACTTTCAAATTATTTGGTTACATCAAAAATAGGAAAGTCATCATCCTTGTGGACAGTGGTAGCACCTATAATTTTATTCATTGTTGCATTTCCCAAGAATTCAATTGTTACATATGTGTCATCAATAATCTTCAAATCATGATTGGCAATGGCGGTTCCATAAAATGTGGGGGACGATGTGAAAATGTGAGACTCCAAATTGGTCAGTATCACCTGAAACCCCATATGTTTGCTATAGACATGGGTGGTTGTGACATTGTTCTTGGTGTCAAATGGTTACACACTCTAGGTGCCATTCTCATGTATTTTAAGAACTTAACCATGCAATTCCAATAGGAGGCACGACAATATAAGTTCCAAGGCATCACAACAGGCTCCCCTGAGATGATCAGTTCCCATCACATGGGAAAGCTCCTCAAAAAAGGTGATTCGTGAATTATACCCTAACTCCACTCCATTCATGTTGTTGAGACACCTTATGTGCATCTCGACCTCCAATCTATCCTCTCCCACTACCAAGTTGTTTTTACCACTCCCAAAGAAATTTCCCCTTCCCATTGAGTCCATGATCATTCCATCCCTCTCATCCTGAGCAGTCTTCCTCCCAATGTTCGGCCTTATCATCATCCCTTTTCCCAGAAGAATTAAATTGAGAAAATTGTTCATGAATTGCTAGAACTAGGTATTATCAGTCCTAGTACTAGCCCCTATTCTTCCCCTGCGGTCATGTTACTCAAGAAAGAAGGTACTTGGTGCATGTGTCCTTATTTCTGTGCCCTCAACAAACTCACAATCAAAGACAAATTCCCCATTCATGTCATTGTTGACCTCTTGGATGAATTGAGTGGTGCTCATTACTTCACCAAACTAGATCTACGTTCTGGCTACCACCAAATCCATATGAAAGAAAAAAACTTTCCCAAGACTACCTTTCACACTCATGAGGGTAATTATGAATTCTTGGTAATGCCTTTTGGATTGTGTAATGCTTCTTCCACTTTCCAAAGTCTTATGAATCATGTCTTATGTCCTTTTCTCCATCATTTCTTCTTATTTTTCTTTGATGATATTCTCATCTATAGTAAAACTTGGCCATCCCATCTCTCCCATGTGAATCAAGTTCTCCATCTACTCTCTAAGCACCAAATTTTCCTCAAAGAATCTAAATGTGCCTTTGGTGCCTCAAAAGTGGAATACCTGGGTCATATTGTCAACAAGGATGGTGTCCAAGTGGATCCTAAGAAAATTGAATCTAAGCAGGATTGGCCTCACCCTAAAAATGTTAAGATCTTGCATGGTTTTCTAGGTTTAACGGGCTATTATAGGAAGTTTGTTCGGAGTTATGGAAAAATTGCAGCTCCTCTCACTTCTATCCTTAAAAATAATGCTTTCACTTGGACTTTAGCTATGGATCATGACTTCCAAGCCTTGAAACATGCTATGTGCTTGAACCCTGTCCTAACACTTACAGACTTCACAAAAACATCTCTATTGGAATGTGATGCTTCTGGGAAAAGAATTGGAGCCATCCTCAGGCAAGATGGCATGCCTTTGGCCTTCACTAGAAAATGGATTTTTGAGCGACATTTGGGCCAATCCATTTATGAAAAGGAAATGTTAGTTATTATGAATGTTGTGGATCTCTGGCGTCCTTATTTATTGGGTCAATGATTCCAAATCAAAACTAATCATCAGAGTCTCAAGTATTTCCTGGAACAACGAATTTCATCCCCAACGTAACAAAAATGGGTGACGAAGCTATTTGGCTATGCTTATGAGATAATTTACAAGAAGGGAAAGGAAAATCTAGTGGCCAATGCTCTTTCCTGGAAATATGAAGAAGCCGGGTCCCTTTTCTCCCTCTCCTTCATTGTACCAGATTGGCTCCAAGTTGTTCATCAAGCATGGCCACAAGGCCCCAAAATTTCTACCATGCTCCACCAATTGCAACACAATTCTTCAGTTTCTCTAGGGTACTCTTGGAACAATTAAGAGATTCGCTACAAAGGTCGTTTGTATTTATGCAATCAATCACAACTTAAATCCAATATTAATAAGGCCTAGCAATAAGAAAGAATAAGTCAAATGTAAGAAGACCTAATAGAAACTTGTGCTTCTAGAAGGATCTTCTTCTAGATTGTTCTTTTGGATAGATAGATTTAGTATAAATAGGAGTAGAAGGTATGAGAAATCTTATCTTGGAGATTATTGTAGAAGGGAGTAATTTTAGTGGCACCATGATAAATGGTATTATACCACCATTCAGCTAGAGATAGCTACTGGACCCATTGGGACACAGAGGCTTCACCTTGTTGACTAATATCTTATCATGTTTATTCATAAAGAGGGTTTTTTAATTATGAAAAAAAAAGTCAATATATTGAAGGTGTTGGGGGGGAGATGTGTGGTATAAGGGTGTTTATAGGTATTGAGGGCTATAAAAGGGGGTATTTTGTAAAAATAGGGGATGTAGCATATATTTCTAGACAAAATTATGTACATAGTTCTAGAAATGTCCAATGTTTCGAGTGGACCCTCCACCCATCATTAGGGACAACCAAAATATCAAATGTAGGAAACGAGTGGCACAGTTATGTATTTAAAGCTATGGATAGGAGGGTGACTCTTGAGTAAGAATTAGGTAAAGAAATAAAAACATAGTCAAACGAGATGTTGAAATTAAATCAAATATTAAATAATCAAGTCAATATGGTCTTTGATGTTAATTAAAGGTGAAAAATTAATTAGGGGAAAGGAGAAAAATTAAAAACATAGTCAAACTAGTCATTGAGATTAAAAAAAGGATTAAATAATCGAGTCAAAATGGTCTTCGAAATTAATTAAAAGTGAAGGAATTAATTAGGGAAAAATAAATAAATAAATGAAGTGTACTTTTCATTCTTAACGATTGATTTGATCACTTCATTTATTTATTTATTTTTCCCTAATTAATTCCTTCACTTTTAATTAATTCCGAAGACCATTTTGACTCAATTATTTAATCCTTTATTTAATCTCAACGACTAGTTTGACTATGTTTTTAATTATTCTCCCTTCCCATAATTAAATTTTCACCTTTAATTAACCTCAAAGACCATATTGACTCGATTATTTAATCTTTGATTTAATCTCAACATCCAGTTTGACTATGTTTTTACTTCTTTACCTAATTCTTACTCAAGAGTCACCCTCTTATCCATAGCTTTAAATACATTGTTGGTTGTGGATCTTGATTATCTTCCTCATTCAGATGTCTCTTTTTAGTCATGTTTGGATCCCATTTTCTCACAGGGGGGATTCCCCCGCCCCACATTTTTTGTAATGGGGGGTGAAGAAACATCCCCCCCCCCCTCCCCCCCTGGCGGGGGTTCAGGGGTAGCGCCCCCGAAGAGATTTTTTTTGCGAAAATTGCCATGTAAAATATTGTAATTTCATAGTCAATCTGGACCGTTCATTATAAGGTTGCACATATGAAGGTAGAAGTTATGTTAGGGTTTTTTCCCTAGAAGGTAACCCTCTTTTATGAGGGTTTGTATCATGGTTGTGTATGAGTGTGAATATTGTATTGTTGGTTGTGGAGCTTGATTCTCTTCCTATTTCATAGGTCTTTGTTTTCAACCGTGTTTATACCCCATGAAGATTGTACACCCTGGAATATTGTACACCCCTCCATGTGGGAGGGTTGCAGGGGGGGATTTCCCCCCCTACGGAGTCCGGGGGGCTCATCCCCCAGGCTAAGGGGTCTAGGGGAAAGCGGACCCCCAACAAGGATTTAGGGGACAATGTTCCCCAATGGGGGTTCGAGGGCGAAGCCCCTGAAGGAAAAATTTCCTTGTAAATGTATATAGTAATTTCATAGTAAATTTGGACCGTTCATTATAAGGTCTCAGATCTGGCGGTATAAGTTATGTTAGGGTTTTTTTCCCTAATTTTGGTTTATGACCAGGACCATGACACATTGGGAGTAGGTAAGTTTTAACCCCTTTGGCATGGTCCCTACATTGTTAAATGTACCTTGAAAAGAGGAGCTTATGAACTAGTTGACTATGATGGGAATCATTTTTCAGAGCCTAACAATGGGCTTTAAATTAAGAATTATTATTCTTAGGCCATCCGACCGCACGATGCTTTGTAAATAGGTGTGTTTTTGTTTGGTTTTGGAGTGGTGTGTTTTATTTTTCCATGTGTTGATTGTCTCGGTTAGCTACTTATCATAATTTATGCTTGATTTGTAGATGTCATTGTCCTCCTAAACTTACATGGGATATGATGAAGGTGCCAACCATAGTACCCAGAACATTGCTTCCGCTGCTTGGGTGTTTTCTTCACCCACTGACTAGCTTGTGAGTTCAGGAGGTGTCTACCTTGGGCCTACAACCAATAATACTGCAGAGTATAGTGTCATCATTGAACTATTGTCTGAAGTGTTCACCCTTGGCATTTATCATCTAGTTTCTCGACTGGACTCTGAGCTTTTGGTATCACAGTTGAATCTCACATATAGCATCAAACATCTCATTCTATTGTGTAAGTATTTGAGGGTGTGTCTTCTTGAATGTTACTTTGAGCTTATTGGATATTATTTAGCTAACTACATATTAGATTGGCACTTGCCCCATTAACATAAATTATTTAATCATGCATGTACATAACATGTGGGTCAACATTCATAACATTTTCACATCCATATGTAGTAGCTGAAACAAAACACGTATATATATAATCATAAAGTGTGATTACATCTTTCCAAAAAACAGGTGCATATATAAAATTGGGGCTCTACTAGCCTCCTCATACATAAACATGTCAACCAACTAATATATGAGTCTAGTATAAAATGGGGTCCAAATGGCTATTTAGTTCTCATTTTTAGCGCCATGGTAGCAACAAACAACCCCAACCACCTTTCAGAGAAATTGGTGAATGGGGCGCGAAACTCCCTCTATGTGTCGACATAGGTGTGTTGGAATCTCATTCTCTAGCGTGGGGGGGAATCACATGGTCATCCCCTCTAGGTTACATCATACTTGAAACAATTATTCAATGCTATGAACTCCTTCCCCTCCTGACGACTCCTTGTCACTTCTCATGCAGCGATCTCATCCCCATCCTTCTGAATGCTCCAATCCTACATATGAAAAAACAAAAGAATATGTGTTAGCATGCACCTACCCAAAAAAATCATATATGACAAAAACAAATAAAAAATGGAAATATATAAAAAACCAAAAACACACTTACCCATGGGTCCCCATTCCTCGCCTGGGGGAAGCGACAACTCCAGATACTAGAAGAAGTCAGTCCCCACACAGGGGTATTCCAGAATGCTAATGGCATTGTGACACCACCATATTTTACTAATTATTTGAGCCCATTAGGTTTTATTCTAATAGGAATAGTGAGACCCATAATGGTTGGACATATGGGAGGATCGATCACTTGATACCCAGAATTCTGGGATAAAGGGGATGAATATGTAGAGCAACATTGGTTCTTATGTGAAGCCATCTAGAGGTATAGAGGGACTCTTGATGCAAATAAGTTAGTGGAGTTTCAGACTACCTTGAGGGGTCGTGCTCTCAAATGGTATATGAAGGCTATTGAACCTAGGTTGCAAGGACAAGCATTCACCCTTGGCCAAGTTCATTTGAAATTCATTGTTGAATTAAAACTACCCCAGTCAGAGAAACAAGATCTCCTTGAGTTGTGAGAGATTCAACAAAGGGAAGGAGAATCTGCCTAGGAGTACATCCAAAAGTTCAAGGATTCTATTGGGAGGATAGCACATCTAATTCAGGAAGATCACCAGAGGGAATGGTAAATTCAAGGATTACTACGTCTGACAAGAATTCCTTTAACGCAACATTGGATAACCACGTTAACAAAAGCCTTGGAGCAGTCGATGAAGATCGAAGCCATGGCAGGTTATCCAAGAAATATGAGAATGACTAGACCCCCGGTAGATGCAAATTTGTCGCAACTTCAGGGACAAATATCAGGGGAATGGGACCTCTTCAAAACCTGATGGGACCTTAAGGACCTACGAGAGGAGTTTCACAAGTGTCTGTGACTCCACCATTCCATACACCAGGGTTGTATAATACCTTCCCAGGAGTTCTGACTCCTTAGACAATGGAGTATTGTGAGATTTTTCGGACACAGGGACATGCGCCGAGGGAGTTTCCTATTATGAAAAAGTACACAAATACACCCAATACAATACATTGTGAGTTTTTCACATCTATGACCCATGCCACAAATCAATGTAGAGCATTGGACGCACTTGTTGATAGATTGGACCGAACATCATTTAGAGTAAATGAAACCCCCTAGGGACCTGGAAGAGGCCGCGGAGGAGGGGTTGGAGGTGAATTCATAGGTGGGAGAAATGGATGTAGAGGGCCAAGCATATTCTACAACTACAATGAACAAATTCATTTTTCCAAATACTTCCCTCACACAAGACAACCATGGTGCTCGCACTGCAGAAATAATGGTCATGCAACTAAAGATTGTCCAAAATTGATCGCAAAGTGGGAAGATCAAGTTCGTCAAAACGGACCTAATCTCATAATATTAGAATTAAAAAGGGAAATCGAGGGACAAATACCAAATATTAACATCATCACTTGCAGAGGAGCAAAGACATGGGCAGACGTCGATGGTTAGCCCAAGATTCAAAAGGCTATTCCCAAAGATGACAGGTATGATCCTGGAAACAAACGTTGTTTTTAAAAAATGCAATACTGATATTTAAAATCATCCCCATTACATAAGTAGTAGAGAATCCTCCTAGATCCTCCTGTCAACCTAACCCTGCACAAGCCCCTACCTCACCACTAGCACCCAGGAATTCTGCAATTCCAAGAAAACACCCTGACCAGTCTCAAAGTGTAATCAACCAGTGGTTTCAGTTATTATCTGATATCCTAGGGGACAACCAACTTACTGAGAAGTTGTGCAACACCCCTTACTTGATAATAGGGAATGAAGAAACCTTAGAAGCCATAGTAAGGACTAACCTCTTTGAGAATAATACCCATAGAATACAAAGAAGAAAGGTGTGAACTGGAAAAGAATTTAGGTTAGAATCCCAGCTAGATGAGTTTGAAATCAAGGATGTCATGCTAGATTTGGGATCATATGTTAACATCCTACCTAAAAATACCTGGGAAGCTTTGGGAAAACCTCAGTTAGTATATTCCCCCATCCATTTGAGAATGACAAATCAATACTGCATCTTCCCAGTGTTGGAGAAATTTTTATTTTCGACACACTAGTTTAGTGAGAGTTAACTGACTAGTTCTATTTTAGACTTTATAATTTTAGACCATCACTATTATGCATGCATTCCTATTATAGGATGTCATTTCCTATATGAGTGAACATCACTTACTCATTGAACAGATCATAATATACATTGATTCTCATTCTTCACATTGTATCTCTCTTCCTTTTCTTGATAAGATTTGTTGTGTATGCTTTATCTAGGTCTCATGTTCAGGTTTCCATGAAACACTGACATGGTATCAAAGTCGAGCTGCTTGGATTAACCTAGACAAGAAAGAGAAGATCAAAACAGTATTGACTAAACATAGTTTCCTCCATCATTGCAACCTATCCATATCAAATAGTGTGACGGTTGGAATCATCCCAATCTATTCCTATTGAAGGGTGCGACACAGTTTAGGGTGTGATGTCGTCACACTGTACTCTTCACCTGGGGTGAGATGATTCAACATCGTCGCATTGTGTCCTTCTTCAGGGTGCAACAATTCAACTTCCCTCCAGAAAATTGGTTTTTTGTCGTAAAATAACCATATCTTGAAATCCGTCATCTGGGTCAGGCTGAAATTATTTCCAGAGACGTATAACATAGGGATTCTCATGATCAACAAAAATATCCAAAACCCACATCATATGTTAGGATATATATCTATTTTATCATATCTATAGCTTCCATAACACCGTTAGTCATATCTCAGAATCCACGATCTGGGTTTTCAGGATCTTTTCATAATCAATAGAAGGGATGGAGACGATGCAACTTCTTCATTCAAGTATGGTGATAAAACTTACACCGTACAACTATTTTGAATGGAATCCAAAGGCCACATTCCAACTCAAAAGAAAAGGATTGTATAATTTGACTATGGCGACATAAACGTAACCTACATCAGTGCTTGACAAGACCTGATGGGAGAACCCTAAGGATGAGGCCACAATACTACTTCTTGACTTAATCTCCACTTATTTATGGTTTCATGTTGCCACATGCAAGACTCAAAACAATATCTGGACCAATTTGGAAGGACTCTTTGGAAAGCAGGATGAGAT
Organism: Picea engelmannii; assembly: GCA_009831015.1. Taxonomy (NCBI): domain Eukaryota; kingdom Viridiplantae; phylum Streptophyta; class Pinopsida; order Pinales; family Pinaceae; genus Picea; species Picea engelmannii. Next base: position 29,376 of record ML808928.1, on the reverse strand, counting down.
GTGAGGTCATATGCTTGAGGTAGAGTTGAATACCTTAGACCCTAAAAGTTTTGATAATATACAGGATTTCTTTACTAAATTTAAATATTTTCTATTGAGCTTGGGTGAATTTGGTATTGAAAAGTCTACACAAGAGAAACAACTTATTCTAACAATCTTGTCCAATCTAGGACCAGAATACACTGTATATGTCTCCAATCTCCATTCTGGAAGATGTCTTTTAGAACAAATTGGAAAAATCCTATGATGGCTCGTTTCATTGAGTCTCTCACACAAGAGAAAAAAAATATCATACATATAGGCCTCATCAAGGATCCCAAAGCACGTGCACTCACCATGCATGATGGAAACCGATCATCCAAACAAAACGAGAAGGAGAAACAGAATGAGAAGGAGGGATATTCCAAACTCTTTAATGATTCTTCAGGTTCCAAAGACTCTTCAGATTCCAAGAAGAAGAAGAAGAAGAGAAAGAAGTGCACTTACTACAATAAACCAAATCATTAATAATATACATGCATGAAGAAACAAATAGATCTTATGGCACATGCACTTCAACAGAAAAACCTTGGAAACTTCATTCCAGAGGGGGTCAAGAAGCAGAAGGAAGATGATCATGATCCTAAGAAAGGTAATCTTCGTGCTCTGGTTGCAATTAATTCCTCATCTGATTCATGGATTATAGATTCTGGTGCATCACATCATATGGCAGTGAAAGAGGAAGTTTTATCTTCTTTGATTCCATGTTCAAGACCCCCTATTCTCATGGGGGATGATACTCCAGTAGCAGTTGCAGGAGAGGGGAGAGTCGAACTCCATAATGGTAGTTTTGAGGATGTTTTATATCTTCCAAATCTTTCTATGAATCTGCTCTCAGTTTATGAGATCACTTAGAAAGGTAAAAAGGTTGAATTTACATTAGATTTCGTTTTAGTTATTGACATGAATGATAATTCCTTCATTGCAATTGGTGAGGTGGATCACAAGTCAAGGTTGTATAAATTCACTAATTTTTCTGACAATGACTCATCTTTTCTACTTACACATAAGGAGAGTACTTTGCATGCACCTCCAATGCAACATGCATATACTCTTGTGCTTCCATCAGTTTCAAACATCAGAGATGATTCCATACACTCAGATTATGTACATGGAAATAAGAAGGTAGTACAGCCAGATAAGAAGCCAATGTTGAAGCTTCAGGAGATGCCCAAGAAGGGACATACCACACCTCAAACAACATTCAACCTTACAGGGAATCCATTGGATTCAAGGAGGACTCGATATCAACATGAGGAGCCTTCTCATGTACTTTCAGCTTCAGAACCTATGATTCCCATGCATTTCTATATGGTTCAATCTACTTATCCACAAACCTACAATAAGGTTGTGGGAAATCCATTATGGAAAGCAGCCATGCAAAAGGAGTATTACTCACTCCTAAAGAATCAGACTTGGGATCTGGTTCCACTTCCACCAGAAAGGAATATTTTTCAGGTGTAGATGGGTCCATAGGATCAAGAGGTACAAGGCGAGACATTTTTCCAAAGGACTTCATCAGATCCATAAATATTTCTACATCTTCACGAAGACTTTCAATGAGAAAAAGTTTTAGACTTTGCGGGATCGTCTTGTAGTGAAGAACACAGTTTCCTAACGACTTCCTTTTCTTCTTTTGATGTATTGTCTTTTGAGGGGGGTTTTTGTTCCCATGTGGTTTTCCTTCTTTCCTCATTTTTGTTTAGTGATAATTAGTTACATTGCACATGAGTACATAATATGGCCTAGTAGCCATGACTCATTTTTTACTCCACAGTGATGTTCAGGGGGGGTGTTGGAAAAATTTCTATTTTTGGCACACTAGTTCAGTGGGAGTTAAGTGACTAGTTCTATTTTAGACTTTCTAATTTTAGACCATCACTATTATGCATGAATTCCTATTATAGGATGTCATTTCCTATATGAGTGAACATCACTCAATCATTGAACATATCATAATATACATTGATTCTCATACTTCATGTTGTATCTCTCTTTCTTTTATTGATAAGCTTTGTTTGTCTGTGCTTTAGCTAGGTCTCCTGTGCAGGTTTTGTTGGATTATTGAGAGGGGGGGTGAATCAATAATAAGGTAATTATAATTCTTTTTCTTCAAATGTTATATCAATGTAGAATTATTATCCAATAATGAGCAGTAATAAATAAACAATCACACACATACACAGTACACTAGTGTTTTATGTGGAAACCCAAATTGGGAGAAAACCATGGAATGCTTTTTCTTATATGTATTGAAGAATTACATTCATTTGAAGCACCACCTTCCTTTGTTTTCCAGCTGCAACTGGAAGGAGGCTCCAACCCCCTAGTTTCTCAGGCTACAACCTGAGGGAAGCTCCAACTCCCCAAATCTCTGGCTACAACCAGAAGGAGGCTACAACCCCCAATGTTCTCTGGCTACAAC
>ML808928.1:4193-20164 GCA_009831015.1 Picea engelmannii | reverse complement strand
CTTTTTTCTTCAAATGTTATATCAATGTAGAATTATTATCCAATAATGAGCAGTAATAAATAAACAATCACACACATACACAGTACACCAGTGTTTTACATGGAAACCCAAATCGAGATAAAACCATGGAATTCTTTTTCTTATATGTATTGAAGAATTACATTCATTGGAAGCACCAACTTCCTTTGTTTTCTAGCTGCAACTGGAAGGAGGCTCCAACCCCCTAGTTTCTCAGGCTACAATCTGAGGGAAGCTCCAACTCCCCAAATCTCTGGCTACAACTAGAAGGAGGCTACAACCAGAAGGTGGCTACAACCACCTGTCATTGCCCCGTCCTGCCACCCTAAAGTAGAAGTAGAATGATGGAACCACTGTCACACTATCACAGTGAGATATACCACTGTAAACCTGTACCAATAAATCTGAACCATGCATTAACCATGCATCACCTTGTACCTCAACCTGTAATCAACCTATACCACAAAAAAGTGCATCAACCATGCACCAACCTGTAATCAACATGTACTATAAACAAGTGCATCAACCATGCACCAACCTGTAATCAACATGTACCATAAACAAGTGCATCCAACCATGTGCCAAGTATGTACCAATCATGTGTCAACTACTCATCAACTATGACTCATCAATATGTACCAACATCATCAACTATACATCTCATGTATGTGCACCAACTCATCAACTACTTGTCTCAACCATGTACTCAACATGTACCTCAACCAAAAGCCCTCATCAATTTCATCATCCAAATTTGATTTGTAGCTCTGTAATAGACTTGGTGTATATGATCACATTCCTACAAACCTTCCGTAACTTTAAAAACAAGAGACTAGCATTTTCATCAAACTTTTCTTTAGTCTCACATGCCTAGTTTTAGATTAGTCAACAACCCTAACTTGAAGTAATCATAAATTTGAACCTGTAATGTATGAAGATATGAAACTGATAAAAAATGTTCTTCAATGTGGGTTATGCAATTCCTTGAAGTGGCACTACTTGAAACCTCTCAAAAAAAGAGTTATAGAAAAAATGGCATACCTTGCCGAATTTTGTCTTATTCTGGAGAGCAACCTTGTCGAGCGTGCCCCGCACAAAATATTTGATGAAAATATCTAAAACTATTACAAAGAATAATATCGGCTATACCCTAACTAAAAAAATTTGTCTCACTTAATTTGGATATGTTATAAAGAAGTTATGACGTTTTTACCCGAAACACCTAATTTTGACTAGTTTCAAGACTGGCCACAAACCCTATTTTCCACAGAGTGTAACTCCCAAAATACAACGACCCACAAGATGAATTTGTAACCACATATAATTTGCTATGTTTTCTAACTTGCATAGCAATTTCAGGATCTTAATAATTATGGAAAAAAATTTATAGCGAAAATGATGAGATGACCTGAAAATAACATACCTTAGAAAACACCATCAAAAGAATTTATCCTTCCTTGCATTTCGGCCTTCTTTTCTTAACTTTCCTCAGAATTTCGGCTTAGATATAATTTGTATACCTCAGAGACCTATAGATATTCAATATTCTCAAGTGTATTTCAAATGAGAGCCTTTCCTCTTATTTATACTCTCCAAGTAGCTTCCTTAAAAACATCTTCTAGGTCACTTGGCCCCACTTTTCTTATTTTAGGGTTGGGTCCACTTCTAATTTATCCATTAAAATTATTATTGAAATAAGTTATTTTGTATTCAATTTGAATTATAATACACTCATCACTTCACTTTATTATTTACCTTTTAAAATCTCTTAAACCACTTTGATTACTTTGACCTTTTGGGGCTTCTAGATGACATATGAGGGTCCTCCAACTTCGTAAGGCCATAACTCTCAAACCGTGAGGAGTTATGTGACGTTCTACATACCACCAGAAATAGCATGAAATGTAATATCCATATAGAATATTATTATCTGAAAATATATCATAACTCATACCGTTATCCATCAAACAAACTTGGGTCCATTACCCAAACCTCGGGTCTCCAACTTCTCATGGCCATAACTCTCTAACTGTGAGGAATTATGTGACGGTCCACATACCACCGGAAATGACATGACAATAAATATCAATATAGGATATTTTCCCTAACAAATTCACTTTCCTTCATCTCATTATTCCACAATTAAGCATGGGTTCTCTTATCAACCATGACAAAAAAATAATGAGTCATATTTACATCAAACATTATTGGGTCCATTACCCAAACCTTTGTGCTACGGGTATTTATTCAAGGGTTGAAAAAAATGGCAACCAGCCTTAATCAACAGGTTTCCATGAAACACATAACACAGGCTACAAACATTACAGATTATGAATCCGTTGTGCAAAGGGTTGCAGACTTGCAAGAACTTGAGGAAGCAAGATTTTTAGCAGATTTTCATCAGAAAGTTGAGAAGGCCAAACATAAAGCTTGGCATGATAGGAATATTAAGTCCAAGAGATTCTTGAAAGGGGATAAGGTGCTCCTCTGTGACATTCAATATCAGAAAAATCCAGGCAATTTGTGCATGCATTGTTTTGGTCCATTCATAGTTGTGGAAATCCGACACTCTGGTGCAATCAGGATCGTGCAACTAGATGGTATCCTTCAACCAGGATGGATGAATGGTGCCCACCTGAAACCCTACATTTCTCATGCTTGATTCAAAGAAAGGTTTCTCTGGGCCAATGGAGCATGTACAGTAGTTATATTTTCATCTCTTTCAATTTTTTTTATTTCAATTAATAAACGTCGGAATGTGCATTTAATGCGCCATGACATATATTTTGTTTTAGTTTAAGCATTTATTTTGTGCAGAAATGCTTACTCAACTGCTCAGGATTGAAAGAGCCACCATTACATTAAATGAATTCATTTAATAGGACAGAGGACCCCATTGTGGTCGGAGGGAGGGCGAATCTGAGCTCGATCATAGCCCATGTGCCACACATACCCAACCCCATAATACTCTTTATGATAGACACCGCAATCTGTCAAACTTTTCGTTAATCCATAAATGCATGATATGTGAATATTCCATCGGTGTCCCCACCGTGCTTCTCATCGGTTAAAAATATAAGCACCTTAGCTCGACCACACCCCTGACAGTATGTTCATTAAATGCCAAGATGAGTTGATAGATCCTACCCTGTTGCCCGTCTCGTCGAACACCTAAGCCTAAAACCGTGTTTATGGCCTAATCATGAGTGTCTTTATGGGTTCTTACATAAATTCTCCAAGTTATCTAGTTACAAGACTTCTCCCATCAACAAGCAGCACCACCATTTTGTTGTTAGCGAGATTTTGAATTTCCTGCAATTGTGCATACTCCCTGAGATTTTGGTTCTCCTATTACAAAGTCGACCCCAATTTACCCAGAAAGTCAACCACTTCAAATATACCATGCCGAGAGAAACAAGAGGCAGGAGTTCAACTACCAAAGAAGAAATCCTAGATGAACCATATGAGCCCCACATCGAGATCTTTGGGGATTTCAAGGGAAAGATAGAGAAAATAAATCTCTTAGATCTGGATTTGGTGGACCAAGTGTTGTTCCCAAATATGAACATCGATGTGTTCTGGGACATGGCTCTGGATTCCATCAAAGGCATGCATTGTTTCCCCAAGCCTGAATTTATCAACCTATTCAACTCTATAATCATGAACCTCAGGTACTTAACAGTCTACGAGACCACTGGTGAGGTTGCACACTGCACAAAGTTCCTAATTAGTCGGGTACATGACAAAAGTCTATGGCTCGACCAGAGATATCCAATTCATGCAGATGATATCCACCAACTCACCGGCTTATCTCTTGAGGGTGAGGATATCGCCAAAGGATTCCAAGGCCTAAGAAAGCACGTGAAAAATAAAGGTGAGGTTAACCTCTATGAGAAGTTCCAAAGACAGAGAGGTGGACGAACAACAAAGATGGAACCAATTATTCCAGAAATGGTTCAGACAACCTACTATATAATCACAAGCAAGGTCATGCGGTCCTACTATAAAGGTGAATTCACCCTCGATGTGCTCTTTGTAGCTAAATTTTACGCAAACATGGTTGTATTCAATTGGTGCAACTATCTTTTAGAAGAACTCCTGGTAGTGTGTGAGGAAGCTCAGGAGAAATGAGGGACCTTCATGTATGGGTGCCTGTTAATAGCATTCTCCATGTGAAAATGGAAGCCACCCATGGGGAGACAGTTGGCAATGGCAGACAAAGTTCTCCTTACTAAAATTTTTGAACCTTGGCACTCGAGGGTAGACCAAGAGAACCAAGAAGTAAACAATGTCGCTTTCTCAAAGTGGTACAATTTACTGATTGACGCAAATCAGAGATGGCGTATACCACAAGAGTTACTAAACTTGAACACACAGAACATCTCCTTCGACTTGAACCACCACAACACTGTTGTATGTTTGAGGCATACGAAGCTAGAAGACTTCCACTTGAGGTTTCTCCCCTTCTACCTAGATGAGGAGACCTTTGACAAAGAAGTCATGTCATGGACCGGAGTCAAGCACAATCCACGCAAGTTTGGAATGGACTACCTCTTACCTGCGGAGCTCCTGAAGAAAAAGTGATAGGAATAAAGAGTAGGGCTGAGCTCTGGCCCGAAGGAGAAAAATCAAAATGTCTCGATGCAGACAGAACCGGAAGAGGAAGAGGAGACACAACCTATGGAAATAAAGAAGAGGATGTTGCCAATGTTCCCGCAGCTTCCAGATTACGTTGTACTATTAGGTAAAGATGTCAATGACATCCTCGTTGTTTCTTTCATTACAGATCCTTTAGTTAAGAAACCCAGGACAGGGCTCTCCCTGGCGAATATTACGAATCCTCAACCAATCTCCTCAACCATACCTCGTACTCGAGCAACTACTCGATCAACCCAAACAATGATTGACATCGAGGATGACCCCGAACCAGATACCATTGTATCCACTACCATAATCACCGAACAACCCCCATCACCCCTACAACCCCCATTGCCACTGCAAAAAATGACCACCCAACCCCATGCCACTACACCTGAGCCCATGCAGTTGGATCCCTCGACCTACCCGAGCATGTACCAGAACTCATCGATCTAACCCCTGAAGTCTCAAGCCAATCACTCGTTCCATTTATACCTATTTAGGACAATCCACCTTCAACAGAGAGTCAAATGTTTCCAATACCGCAAGCCCCAAGCACTCAATTCCCTCTCTCAATAGTCAATGTTGAGAGTTCCATCCACAGAAGAGGAACCATAGAAACCGTGTTACAGAAAGAGGCAGAAGCACAAGAGGTTCAGAAGGAAGCTAAAACTACATCAGGGCAGAGTGAAGCATCGTTGCAAGATCCACTGAAACCAGTCTTTTAGAACCCACAACTATGTGCGAAATTGTTGCAACTCTTCCTGGACAAGACAAAATATTTTCCTCAATTCCCAGTAGAATTGAAGGCTCAACTTGCACACCAATTGCAAAGTCTATCCCCAGAAGAAGATGAGGTGGAGACACCTTCTGCACGATCGATGGCCAGTGGATTTCCTCTGCAAGTTCGAGTACCCATGTATGCAACCCTTTCACCCAGCGAGCTCGTGCAATTACCAACAACCCACCTAGTAGGAATAATCAAAGCCTCAACTGAACAACTGGAGCAGAGGATTTTGCATCCTGAAAGAGACGCAAAATTCTGGAGATAGGAAGGACTAGTTGCGCAAGCCCAACATACACAACATGAACACTCCAGGATCCAGGCATAAATGAAGGTGGATAAATTCAAATAAAAATGTTCATAGACATGGGCCAACATGGGCCCAATGACAATGCAACAAGGACCTTATGGAGCGTGGGCAGGAACCTAGAGGCCCTGACATGCTCTATTCTGATGGGCACTATAGATGACCTTCCTATAGGGATGCAACATCATGTAGTAGGAGTACCCCAGACATGGGTCTGCTTTTTTTGGCATTTAGCAAATGACATACTTTTTTATGATAGAGCTAATTGGCCTAAGGCCTAGTCTATTATGTGTCAAGATAACTATTTTGTAAATATAGAAATTTAGGGCTACTAGCCTAAATTTTGTTCTATGGACCTCTTTTTGGACATGTTTATATATATATATATATATATATATATATATATTTGAATTTTTTACTTTTATTTTTATATTCTAATTGAAAATGATTAAATATTTACACATGTAAAATGTGTGTGCTTATGTTATGAACATGAAAAATTCCAATCTAAAACGTAATTAGCATATGCATCCGTAATTATATTGGTGCACCTAGGAACATGATCATAGGTAATAAACTCAAATGATCATTTCAGAAGACGTACCCTAAGGAACCACCTTAACAAGACTAGATCATGAATACGGTATAGACCATTCAAATGTGACTCAACCAAATGAGAATCCAAGAACACATGAAGGTGTTGAATACCATGTGAAAAATCGTCTCACAAAAGCTCGATGACAGTGCAATACTCAATAACATTTTTTGTAGTTGCCCCGAGACAAACACCTATGCCAGATACTAGTTGGTTAGTGGACGAATAAATCACCCAGGAAGAAAAATCCAAATTATGAGTGTGATGACTGGCACCATTTTCAAATCCAAAATATAATGATGACTCTCGTGGCATCTTCCACATAGCAGAAGGAAACAATAAAGAATGCAAGGAAAAACTAAGAAACCTATACAAAGCTATTTAAAACAATAAACAATAATTACATAAGAACTATTACTCGAGTCGTCAGGATCAAACAAAGTACTTCTTAAGGTAGATCTCATTTCTGGGCTTTGACAACACATTTCCCTCATAATCTTCTAACTCATAAGACCCTTTTTCCAACACCCATCACATGATGTATGGACCGTGCCACATGGGTTAAACTTTCCTGGCCCCACAAAATTCTTGTCCTAGTCGTAGACTAACACAATGTCTCCTTTGGAGAATTCTCCTTGGAGGACATAATTGTTGTACTGAGACTTCATGCACTTTTTATGTTCTTCATTTTATAAATCTACATCTCGATTTTGCTCATCAAGATGTTCAAGATAAACGAGGCATTCTTAAAGTTGCATCATGTTGGGTAAGAGTTCAACAACAATTTTTAGTGAAGGGATTTCACATTCAATGGGGAAAACTACTTCTACTCCATGAACGAGTTGAAAAGGTGAGAAGCATGTTGCAGTTTTGAATGAGGTTCGGTAAGCCCATAACATCGGATATAGCATAAAATTCCAATTTTACTTGGTCGAGTTAATCGTCCACTTCAATATAGTTTTTAAGGATTTGTTAATGGCCTCGACCTGAACATTAGCCTTAGGATAGTAAGGAGATGAGTGCTCCTATATAAAACCCATTTTTTATGCTAACTCAAACATTATGCAGTTCTGGAAGTGACTTCCATGGTAAGTGACAATCTCTCTCAAAACCCCAAACCTAGGGAAGACTTTATTGAACATGAAAAGTGTTGTGGTTTCACCATCATTACCAAATGTTGGCATTGTTTTTTCCCACTTTGTAAAGTATTCAATGACCACTATAATGTATCAATGCCCCCTAGACGAGTCTAGGTGGCATGTCATGAAATCTACCCCCCACTTGGTGAAGGGGGCCATAAAAATGATAGGAAACATCGGAGCATGGCACACACACATATTCTTTGTAAATATTTGACAAGGATGACATTTCTTGACCAGTTCATTCAATCCTTAAAGATCGTAGGCCAGAAAAAACCAACACACAAAATATTCTGGGTTGTTTCCAACATTGATAAGTGAGAGCCACATGCTTCACCATGGAAGTCATTTAGAACGACCATTGCTTCCTCATGAGTGAGGAAATGACATAGAATTGAGTCTACCCCTCGACGATACAAAGTGTCGGTGATAATGAGATAATTATTTGCTAGGTGATGAATCCTTCATCGCTCATCTCGTGAAAAATGTAGAGGGAACTTTAGAGTCTGGAGTTATATAAGGATATATCCATACCAAGGATCATATGAAGAGATGAGGAAGATATGACCATTCGAGAAAGATTCAATTACTTCACTTTCCTCATTCTCTACTGGGAATTCCAACATCAATACAACGAAGACTAAGATTTATTGGATTTCGTAGAAGAAAAATACAAATCGAACCCTTGAAGAAAAACAATCTAGTTGTTATACCTCCCACCAATTATTTGTTGAGTCAAAACATACTGAAAAGGATTAACATCGACAATGACAGTTGTCTGACGCAACATAATATAATGTTGAATCCATTGAACAACATGAAATGCTGCTAAGGCCAGTTTCTCGACATGAGAGTACTTCAGTTCAAGACCCAAAAAAGAATGACTTAAATAGTAGATGACATGGTCTTGGAGATCATCATTCTCCTGAATGAAGACCATGCCAATCGACGATTCAGTTGTTTCCAAATACAAAAGGAAATATCGATTATAATATGGGGGACTCAATAACGGAGTCGAAGCCAATGATTTTCTTACTACATCAAAAGAACGTTGTTTTTCCTCGTCCCAATAAAATGGAACCCCCTTTTTCAAAATACACATAAATCCTTTTGTAATGTTGGCATAGTTAGGTACAAATCATTGAAGGAAATTCTCCTTTCCTTGTAGACACTCAAGTTGATGAATTGTGAGTGGGGAAGGAAACTGAGTGATTTCCTCCATGTTCAAAGGGTCAACCATGATCCCTTTAGTTGAAACTATAAAACCCAAAAGATGTCCTGAAGTCGCACAAAAAATATATTTATGTAGATTTAACCATATTCGATAGTAACGAGATCTCTCGAAGACTAGGTGGAGGTGTAACAGATGCTGAGTTCTCTTGCGAGAGTGAGTTGTGAGATCATCAAAATAAATCTCCATTGTATGCTTCATATTGTGGAAAGAAAACATCACGGCCCGTTGAAATGTAGCTCCATAATTTTTAACGCCAAAGGGAATATTCTTGTGCTCGAAGGTTCCCCAATGAAAAATGAAAGTTGTATTATGCTAGTCTTTCGGTTGAATTTCGATCTGGTTATACCCCAAAAACCATCCATGAATGAAAATATCTTGCTCCCTGCGCATTCATCAAGAATCTGATTGATGAATGGCCTAGGGAAGTTATGTTTTGGATGAGATTTATTCAAGTCCCAGAAATCCATAGAAACTCGAATTGTGCCATGTTTCTTATTGACTCAAACCAGATTGGACATCCATTTCGTCAACGACACTGGGTAAATAAATCCATCTTTGAGTAGCTTCTCTACCTCATCTTTAATTGTTTTTTCTTTCCTTGAATTCATTGGTCACAACTTTTGTCGAACCGATTTCACGTTCTCATAGGTTCAAATCTCATGTTGAATGATTCAAGGATCTATTCCATGAATTTCCTCATACGACCAAGAGAAAACATCTCTAAACTCCTTGAAAAGTGTCGTTTACTCCTAAATTTCATCTTCAGAGAACTCTTCCCCAATAAAGACATTTTCAACAACATCATGGGTCACATATATGTTAATGGGGATGGATTTTTATATATTCGTCATATTTCCCTCGGCGTAGACACGATTCCTATCCAAGGGATTTACCATCCGATCAACACTCCTACTCATGGTTGAATTGAATTCCCCATTTTACACACGACTAATATCGGGAGGAAATACGATCTATGATGCATATCCTCCCATGGCCTTTCAGTTCTAGTCATTTCCTCAATAATGACTTCGTCTGAGGGAAATACGATGTTATGATAGTCCTAGGAATTTGAATAATTTTGAGCCCAAATAGGGCTTTGGAAAATGATCAACCACCACATTTCTAAAAAATAAATATAGGCAACTTTATATAGTTGTTAAATTTCAAAATATTGTATTTAATATATTATTTTTCCAAAACATAACAAAATTTCATAAACTAAATGGTAAGTCAATGTTGTTTGACTCCATGTTAGAGACCTAACCTCCCTAATCCCTCACGTAGGTAGAATAATATAATTCCATGTAATAAAGACCAATATTAATAAGGCCTAGCAATAAGTAAGAATAAGTCAAATGTAAGAAGACCTAATAGAAGCTTCCACTTCTAGAAGGATCTTCCTCTAGATTGTTCTTTTGGATAGATAGATTTAGTATAAATAGGAGTAGAGGGTATGAGAAATATTGTCTTGGATATTATTTTAATATAGCTCTTCTCTGTTGGAGGTTTCCCCCTCGAAGAGGCAAGTGAACATTGCTATCATTAATCAAGGTGTTTTTTCTGCTGTTATTCTGGTATTATCCAAGTATTGTTCTGGTTATATCATTGTTTCTCTTCCATTTCTATGCTAAAATATTTATGTTCTGCATACTATTTTATATCTGGAATACTACAAGTGGTATCAGAGCATCTTCCTCAGAGCAAATTGTGGGTTAAATTTTTTTCATGGTAGATATGTATTCTGGCATCTTAAAGCAGCAAAGATCTGGCATTCAGTACACAAATCTGTGGTTGATGAAGAATACATGCAGGAACTACAAGTGGTTTTTAAGAACACATATGTTGGCCACCCTTGTAACCCCTGTTGGTACCCCTTCGAGTGGTAGCACATTAGACAAACACATGTATACAGATCGGCCTAGATATCCTAAATCCCTCCATAGATAAATCGATCGGTCGCCTAACTGTTATAGTTCCATCGAGAACAACACTCGGGAATATACTCTCTAGTAACTGGGTAGCCGGGTAATACGAATAAGGGCACGGTTTAGCCTCCTTAGTTGGTGCCTTGAGATATTGGGTCGATTATTACTGTTGGACCCCGCACGTATATCAGAGAACTATAGCACAAGGAAAACCCTTATCTATAAAAACCCTAAATATCCTACCCCTAGGGAAGGAAACGAAAACATAACATAGAAGATCTATTGTCGCACAATTGTGCCTTATGTATTTTGGTTGTGAAATTACTACACATTTCTTCCTGTTAAGAATTTGGGCATTTCGTCACTGTAATATTTTGTCATTGTGGGCACACTTATTTGGGACCTATCCCACTAGGTTCCTCTATTAGCCTTTATTCCAGTGATACCTATCATTTTTAATAAAAAAACAATTGTGGACCTGAACCTTCTCCTACACCCTTATTTGGCCCCTATCCCATTGGATTCCCCTTTTCTCCCTGACCACAGTGGTACCTATCATTCGACACCCTTTTCCTTAGTGGTCCCACCCACCCCTCTAGACCCCTTTTGTTTCCCCTATACCATTTTCCTGTCCATTTTTTCAAATAGATACCACACGACCCCAAGAACTCAATTCCTTGATTGTTGACACCCACCATAACAAGGAAGACATCAAGAATATCAGTGACAACCTTAGCTCAATCAATTCGGCTATTCAGGTCCTCCGAGAACAATGTTCCTACCTCAAAGACCTCAAAGACCTCAAAGCCACCTTTGAACACCATAACCCTTCCTCTTCTGAACAACCATATTATCAGGATGACCATGACTCTTCCCATTACCAAGGTCCTCATACTACCCACTTTTCTCGAAATCTTCACCCTCCTAGAATTGAGGTCACCCAAATGGAACAATATTTCTCTTTGTATGGAATTACTGATGATTTAGCCAAGCTTCGTTATGGTGTCCTACATCTGGATTTGGAACAATGGAAATGGTGGCAATGGATAAAAAAGTCACGCCAAGGGTATGTTGCTTGGACACAGTTTGTGGTTGAACTTTATGACCGCTTTGACTCTGACACCCACCATTTAGGCCATTTGACCAAGTTAAAGTAGTTTGGGATAGTGGAAGACTTTATTGTTGCATTTGAGCGCTTGGCTTTCAGAACGGAGGGCATGTCGAATGATTTATTTAGGGAATGCTTTATTAGTGGCCTCAAAGATGAAATATGTGCCCATGTTCTCATGGCACTCCCCCAGACGTGGTTGGAAGCTACTCAACGAGCCAAGGAAGCACAATAAATCGTATCCTCACAGACCCACAAACCCTCCTTTCCTCATCGCCCTAAACCCACCAATTATGTCCCTCCTGCAACTCCCCTCAAGATCCAGAAATTAACCAGGGTGGAAATGGATGATCACCAACTCAAGGGTCTTTGTTATAATTATGATCACAAATATTTTCCTAGGCACAAATGTAAGGAAAAAAATATTTTTATAGTTGTGACTGAGGATATTTATGAAGAAGATGTTGTTGTTCCTCTTGTGGGAGAACTACCACCACCATCTAATATGACCCCACCCTCTGATCCACCAGACGTTGACTCGGTGATTTCACTTAATGCCCTCACTAGATTCTTTGCTCCCTAGACTCTCAAATTATTTGGTTACATCAAAAATAGGAAAGTCATCATCCTTGTGGACAGTGGTAGCACCCATAATTTTATTCATCATTGCATTTCCCAAGAATTCAATTGTTACATCTGTGTTGTCAATAATTTTCAAATCATGATTGGCAATGGCGGTTCCATGAAATGTGGGGGACGATGTGAAAATGTGAGACTCCAAATTGGTCAGTATCACCTGAAACCCCATATGTTTGCTATAGACATGGATGGTTGTGACATTGTTCTTGGTGTTGAATGGTTACGCACTCTAGGCCCCATTCTCATGTATTTTAAGAACTTAACCATGCAATTCCAATAGGAGGGATGACAATATAAGTTCCAAGGCATCACAACAGGCTCACCTGAGATCATCAGTTTCCATCATATGGAAAAGCTCCTTAAAAAAGGTCATTCGGGAATTATAGCCTAACTCCACTCCATTAATGTTGTTGAGACACCTTATATGCATCACGACCTCCAATCTATTCTCTCCCACTACCAAGTTGTTTTTACCACTCCTAAAGAAATTTCCCCTTCCCATGGAGTCCATGATCATTCCATCCCTCTCATCCCGGGTAGTCTTCCTCCCAATGTTCGGCCTTATCATCATCCCTTTTCCCAGAAGAATTAAATTGAGAAAATTGTTCATGAATTGCTAGAAGTAGGTATTATCAGTCCTAGTACTAGCCCCTATTCTTCCCCCGTGGTCATGTTACTCAAGAAAGAAGGTACTTGGCACATGTGTCCTTATTTCCGTGCCCTCAACAAACTCACAATCAAAGACAAATTCCCCATTCATGTCATTGATGACCTCTTGGATGAATTGAGTGGTGCTCATTACTTCACCAAACTGGATCTACGTTCTGGCTACCACCAGATCCATATGAAAGAAGAAGACATTCCCAAGACTACCTTTCACACTCATGAGGATAATTATGAATTCTTGGTAATGCCTTTTGGATTGTGTAATGCTTCTTCCACTTTCCAAAGTCTTATGAATCATGTATTATGTCATTTTCTTCGTCATTTTTTCTTAATTTTCTTTGATGATATTCTCATCTATAGTAAAACTTGGCCATCCCATCTCTTCCATGTGAATCAAGTTCTCCATCTACTCTCTAAGCACCAACTTTTCCTCAAAGAATCTAAATGTGCCTTTGGTGCCTCAAAAGTGGAATACCTGGGTCATATTGTCGACAAGGATGGTGTCCAAATGGATCCTAAGAAAATTGAATCTAAGTAGGATTGGCCTCGCCCTAAAACTGTTAAGATCTTGTGTGGTTTCCTAGGTTTAATGGGCTATTATAGGAAGTTTGTTCGGACTTATGGAAAAATTGCAGCTCCTCTCACTTATGTCCTTAAAAATAATGCTTTCACTTGGACTTCAGCTATGGATCATGCCTTCCAAGCTTTGAAAAATGCTATGTGCTCGACCCCTGTCCTAACACTTACAGACTTCACAAAAACATCTCTATTGGAATGTGATGCTTCTGGGAAAAGAATTGGAGCTATCCTCACGCAAGATGGCATGCCTTTGTCCTTCACTAGAAAATGGCTTTTTGAGCGACATTTGGGCCAATCCATTTATGAAAAGGAAATGCTAATTATTCTGAATGTTGTGGATCTCTCGTGTCTTTATTTATTGGGTCAACGATTCCAAATCAAAACTAATCATCAGAGTCTCAAGTATTTCCTGGAACAACGAATTTCATCCCCAATGTAACAAAAGTGGGTGATGAAGCTATTTGGCTATGCTTATGAGATAATTTACAAGAAGGGAAAGGAAAATCTAGTGGCCAATGCTCATTCCTGGAAATATGAAGAAGACGGGTCCCTTTTCTCCCTCTCCTTCATTGTACCAGATTGGCTCCAAGTTGTTCATCAAGAATGGCTGCAAGACCCCAAAATTTCTACCATGCTCCACCAATTGCAACACAATTCTTTAGTTTCTCTAGGGTACTCTTGGAACAATGAAGAGATTCGCTACAAAGGTCGTTTATATTTATGCAAGCAATCACAACTTAAATCCAATATTAATAAGGCCTAGCAATAAGAAAGAATAAGTCAAATTTAACAAGACCTAATAAAAAGTTGTGCTTCTAGAAGAATCTTCTTCTAAATTGTTCTTTTGAATAGATAGATTTAGTATAAATAGGAGTAGAAGGTATGAGAAATTTTGTCTTAGAGATTATTGTAATAGAAATATTTTTCTGATGTTGTTATTATGATATTATTCTAATATTGTTTTGGTTATATCATTATTGCTCCCCCATTTCTATGCTAAAATATTTATAATGTGCATATTATTTTATATCTGAAATACTACACTCGAAAACCAAAACAAAACTATATTCCATAACAAAAAGACTCATAAAAGAAGAGTTTCAAAATCTAAATTTGTTAAAAGTAAATACATAGGAAGAGAAGGGATTTTTTAAATCCACACGATAGAGAGAGCCATGATTTGTACTATAACACATGATGAGAAGAGATTTGTATAATAACATATATGTTATTTGTATAATAACATATATATATAAGCAGCAGAGGATTTGACTTGGTGAGTCTCATCTATCTCTCCTATCTGTGAGACTTGGTAATTAAAAAGCAGCAGAGGGTTCACACTATAATAACATATATATATAAAAGCAGCTACGTGTGATACGCATCCACCAGCCACTCACCTAGCTGCTATGGATTGTGTCTTCAGGGTTGTACACATTTAAATCCATTCTTTGAATAAAGAGAAAGAGAGAGTGCTTTTTTATAGAGAAAAAAATGGATATAAAGAATACATACATATTTATTTAACAATCAATCAAATCAAATGTTTAAGTTGAATATAATGAAATACATTAAGAAAGTTCAAAACTCAAAAACATGTGGTTGGAACAATATACACTATATGCTAAGTTAAATGCTATGGTAGGTGAAATATAGTTTGTTGGATCTGAATTGCCCTCTAACGTTGATTGACAATATCCAGTCGGCTGATTTTCACCTCGGCTCGAGGATCGATGACGAAGGATCGACCGCTGCAGAATGGATATCTGAAGGTGTGGTAGAAGAAGTTGTTGTACTGCTAGTTAGTATCAATAACTCTAAGACGTTGAAGTTGGTGAGGTGTGGCCACACTATCTTTGTCGGCGAAGAAAGATGTTCTCGCTCACTGGTCAGCATTGAAGGGCGCAACGCTGCACCTGGTTGAGTCAAATACGACATTATAAGTACAAAACATGGACCAGACGAACTATGTAGTCACAATCACAATCAAGAGATGAAATATAGAGAGATTAACTGAGTTCAAATTATTAGATAAAGGCAAGATATGATAAAATGAAATCGGAGTAATTGTTACCAAGTTAACAAAATGAAAGCTCATTTTTTATTATACATGGTTAATAAAATAAGAATTTTAGTAAAATCGCAACTTATTGGTTGGTTAATAACATAAAAGTGTTTAATAAAAACCAAATATTATAATTTTGTAAAGTAGAATATAAAAAAAAAAAATAGTTTTGTGGTTTTCATTTTGAAGAGAAAATCATATTATTTCATTGTGTAAAAAGATTATATATATAGATTGGATTTTTTTTAACAATTATTTTTTTTTTTTTTTTTTT